>PVJS01010013.1:0-48995 GCA_004027185.1 Glis glis | reverse complement strand
ATAATGGCCCCTCTCCCCACCTGAGATTCCTGAGATGCTTAGTAAACAAAGGATCCATAAGGAAGGTCAAGCTCAGGCACCACCCAGCCACCACCCATCGATGCAGATGCCGGGAACCTGAGGATTCTGAGGAAGTCCAGACCTCCACACCTGCTGTGCGCCCCACCCATCCCCTCATGGGAGTCTCTTATAAATGAAGAACTATGAGACCCCCAAAGGTACTATCTCTCTCTTGAGATGGCCCACGTTCTTCCTTGAATGTATATCCCCCACTTTCCTAAATAAACCTCTGTCTTTGTCTCTGAAAAAAAATCAAGTAAAAATTATAATATACAGGTGGGCAGATTTATGATCTTTGCTGAGATATAGGAAGGAGAACCCACTCCCCAGGCGCCCCTCCCCTTTCCTCAGCATCATGGTCACCCACCTGACTCTCAGCATCCTGACAGCAACCCTGGTCTCAGTAGCCTGGCAGGTTGTCAGGCTGCAGAACTGTTTAAGAGGCAAGATCTCTGTCTGTTCTTCCTTTCCCAGACTGAGGACAATACTATGACTAAGCATTGCAAGAAGAAATCAGTATGGAGGTTCCTCAAACAATAGAATTACCATGTGACCCAGCATTCCCACTTCTGGGTATCTAGCCAAAGGAAATGAAATCAGCGCGTCACAGAGACGTCTGCACTCCCATGTTCACTGCAGCACTATTCACAATAGCCAAGAAATGGAAACAACCCAAGTGTCCATCGATGGATGAACAGATAAAGAAATGTAGTATATCTACACAGTGGAATACTATTCAGCCATAAAAAGTAACTAAATCCCATTATTTGCAGTAAGAGGATGGAACTGGAGATCATTATATTCCATGAAATAAACCAGGCACAGAAAGGCGGGTACTACATGATCTCACTCATATGTGGTACTATGGTTTGTGTCCCTAGTGTCTTAAAGGCTTGGTCCTAAACCTGTGGTGCTTGAGAGGTGGTGGTACCTTTAGACATGGGGGCTAGTTGGAAGTGTTCTGGTCATATGAAGGTATGTCCTTGAAGAGGGGTTTTGGGACCCTGCCCCCTTCTCCTTCTTTGCTTTCAAGCTGCCATGAGGTAAGCAGTTTCCTCTTCCTCATGGTCCCACCATAATATCTGCCTTGCCACAAGCCTGAAAGCAATGGCGGCAACCAGCCATGAACTGAAACCTCTGGCAGTGTGGACCAAAAAATTTCTTTCCTTTATTTATTTATTTATTTATTTATTTATTTATTTATTTATTGTGGTACTAGAGATCGAACCCAGGGACATTCTACCTGGGTTCTACCAGGGAGATACACCCCCAGCCCTATTTTTTATTCTTTATTTTGAAACAGGGTCTCACTAAGTTGTGGAGGGCCTCACTAAGTAGCTGAGGCTGGCCGCGAACCCGGATCCTCCTGTCTCAGCCTCCCAAGTACTGGGATTACAAGCGTGCGCCACCACGCCCGGCTTCTCTTTTTATTTTTTAATTAATTAATTTTTTTGGTGGTACTGGGGATGGAACCCAAGGACATTGTACTTCTGAACTATATCCCCATCCCTATTTTATTCTTTATTTTATTTTTTTATTTTTTATTTTTTTATTTTTTATTTATTTATTTTTTTTGCGGTATCGGGGATTGAACGCAGGGGCGTTCTACCTCCACGCTACGCCCCCGGCCCTATTTTTTATACTTTATTTTGAAACTGGGTCTCACGAAGTTGCGGAGGGCCTCATTAAGGAGAGAGAGAGAGAGAGAGAGAGAGAGAGCACGCTGAGGCTGGCCGCGAACCCGGATCCTCCAGTCTCCGCCACCCAAAGTACTGGGATTACAAGCATGCGCCACCACGCCCGGCTTTGTTCTTTATTTTGAAACAGGGTAAATTATGGAGAGCCTCACTAAGTTGCTGAGGCTGGCCACAAACCTGTGATCTTCTGTCTTAGCCTCCCAAGTCCTGGGATTACAAGCATGCACCCCCGCCCCCAACTTTCTTTCCTCTTTTTAAGTGGATCATCTCAGGAGTTTTGTTATAGTAACGGGAAGCTGACTAACATATATCATAACTCCATTTCATAGAAGTCGAGAGTAGAATGGTGGTCGCTAGGGGCTAGGGAGAGTGGGGGAGGGGAGATGCAGAAAGGCTGATCAGTGGCTACTGAGTTACAGTTAATCTGGGAGGGAGAAATGCTGGTGCGCTGTTGTGCAGTAGGCTGATATAGATAACAATAACATAACATGCATGTCAAAAAGTGAGAAGAAAGGAGTTTGAGTATTTTTACCATAAAGAAATGATAAACGTTTGAGGAGACAGATATGTTTAACTTGATTTAAACATTACAAGATGTGTTGAAACAGCTGGGCGTGGTGGCGCACGCTTGTAATCCCAGTACTTTGGGAGGCAGAGACAGGAGGATCCAGGTTCGTGGCTCTCTCTCTCTCTCCCTGTCTATCTCTCTCTCTCTCTCTCTCTCTCTCTCTCTCTACTTAGTGAGGCCCTCTGCAACTTCGTGAGACCCAGTTTCAAAACAAAGTATAAAAAATAGGGCCGGGGGCGTAGCATGGAGGTAGAACGCCCCTGCATTCAATCCCCCGTACAGCAAAAAAAAAAAAAAAAAAAAAAGACGTGTTGAAACATCACATGCTACCCCATCAATAGATCCAATTTTATGGTTTTTATTAGCAGTTAAAAAATAAGTTTAAGCAGGCTGGGAGTGTCGCTCACTGGTAGCGTGCTTGCCTGGCATCCCTCTTCAGAGCCAACAGTGGCCACTGGTGTCTTATGGAGCATCAGTCTGCCTCTGACTCTCCTGTCTCCTTTGACTCAGGACTCTGTGAGGAGGTGGTGGTGTAGCTCAGTGGTAGAGCACTTGTCCAGCAAGGGGCCCTGGGTTTGATCCCCAGAACTACAAAAAAGAAAAAAAAAGAAGCACCCTTGTGATCATATTACTCCTAATCAGGTAAGATCAGCTGGTTAGCAACTGCAATCTTTTTTTCTTTTTCCCAGTTCTGGGGATTGAACCCAGAGGTGCATTATCACTGAGCAACATCCTCAGCCCTTTGTATTTTTTGAGACAGTGTTTCCATAAGTTGCCCAGAGTGGCTTCCAATTTGCGATCCTCCTGCCTCGGTCTCCCGAGTAGCTGGATTACAGGTGTGCGCCACCATGCCTGGCTTCTATCTGCAACCTCGATTCCCCTTGCTATTAACATCTCAAACATATTTATAGATTTAAGGGGCACAGACACGTACATCTTTGGGTGAACATTATTCTGCGTACCACAGACTCCTTCCTCAGAACCTTTGTTTTTGTTGTTTTGGTGTGGGGGCTGTGGGGGAGGGGAAGGAAGGTTAAAAACACTGGGGCATGATGATGAGAAAAACCAGGGAGCTCGAAGCAGCAAACAATTTGAGCCCCAAGATGTTCCTTACCCTCTAAACTGATCTCAGAAATCATTACCACCATTAATGGATTGAGAATTATAACTTGAAAGCCACTTACTTTAGGAGCACTGGCCACCGGCCCTGGGGAAGAGGCTGTTTCCTTCATTTTCTGAAACACACATTATCTATCTATAATGAGAATCCACTTCCCACCAGATGAACTCCAAACAGATGAAATTTAGTTCTGGCGTTGTCAGGCATTTTGGGTCAGAGTAGTGAGAATGCTGACTGGAACATTAAGCCACGAGATCACACTGGGAAACTACCAACCATGCATGCCTCGGGCCTCCAAGCTCCCACCTCCCATCGTGTCTCTGTTCTGTGGACAGGAACACAAAAGTGGGTCTCAGAGCAGTGCAGGGAACTGTGGTCCAAGGAACACATAACCATGAATGTAAATTACATGGATGTAATATAAGGTTTTGGATGGGACTCATATGAATAAATCTTTTTTTTTTTTTGCAATACTGGGGATTGAACCCAGGGGCATTCTACCTCCGAGCTATACACCCAGCCCTATTTTTTATCTTTTATTTTGAAACAGGGTCTCACTAAGTTGCGGAGGGCCTCACTAAGTAGCTGAGGCTAGCCGCGAACCTGCAATCCTCCAGTCTCAGCCTCCCAAGTACTGGGATTGCAAGTGTGTGCCACCACGCCTGGCCATATGAATAAATCTTATGCTCCCTAGCTCATCGTCATTCCCCTCTGTATCCCATGTTTTATGAACTTTTTTTTAACCATTTTTTCTTTCAGAGGGGGCAGTACCCAAGGGATCATGTTTCAAAACACACATGTCCATGTTAGGAACTCTGACCAAGTCTAGGAGTAAAGGCTTCAGTCTTCAGCAACCTGATTGCCAGGAAGATGTCTGGGCTCATATTATAATCCAACTTGAGACCCTGTTTAGCACTGCTCTTCCAATCTACAGAACAAAGCAAGGGCACTTGGACTGATACTTATCTGGAACATTACAATTTAAAAAAAGGAAAATGAGCCGGGCGTGGTGGCACACGCTTGTAATCCCAGTACTTTGGGAGGCGGAGACCAGAGGATCCGGGTTCGCGGCCAGCCTCAGCGCGTGCGCGCGCGCACTCTCTGTCTCCTTTCTCTCCTCTCTCTCTCTCTCTCTCTCTCTCTCTCTCTCCCCCTAGTGAGGCCCTCCACAACTTTTTGAGACCCGGTTTCAAAATAAAGTATAAAATATAGGGCCCGGGGTGTAGCGCGGAGGTAGAACGCCCCTGCGTTCAATCCCCGGTACCTCAAAAAAAAAAAAAAGGAAAATGAGATGAGCCAGTCTCAGAAAGTCAAGGGTCTTATGTTTTCTCTCATATGGGGAAGCTAGAGAGAAAGTAGGAAACAAAAGAAATTTCAGATAAATGAGAGAGACCAGTAGAAAAGTGGAAGGGGATTGAAAGAGGGAAAGGGGGAGGGGAAAAACAAGGCTTGAGGAAGGGAACTGTTTAAATAATGTTATGCTTATATATGAAGGCATCACCACCAATCTTACTAAAAGTAAAAGGAAAAGGAGGTTGGGGGGACACAGAGGGAAATATACCAAGTGATATGTGCATGCTCATTTGTATCACTTTGCATCTGATTATGATGTGCAGTTACAATGCACACACACACATCTATCTATCTATCTATCTATCTATCTAAAAGACCAAGTAGAAAAAAAAAAGGAAAGTCACCTGTGCTTTGCTGTTGGCTTCATGGAAATTTGCTGGCTTTGTTTCTGTTTAATCCTGCACACCACAAGATGTCTGAGGCATCCTAGAAGGTAAGCCAGGAAGTAGTACCTTCTAAAGAGAATGAGCCAACATACTGAAAAACGAATCTCTGCAGCTGACCCAAGGAGTAGAAGACTGCCGAGAACAGTTTAGCTGACAGTTCCTTTCATCTTGCTGTCTTCTAAAATGCTGCTCATTTCTGATTCATGCCACACAAGGCTGTGTTTTACAATTGTCAGGGTGAACTTGGGCAATCCTTCAAGCAATCATGCCACCACGTCTCTGATCCCATTGACAATGCTGCTCTCTGCTGTGTGTTCAATCCTCACAGTAGACGATCCAGAGCACATGCTCACACTGAAAGCGAACACACCTGTCTATATCTCTAGCTGTAATCTTGGCTCACTACTAAAACAGGTATCAGTAAAATCTGAATTAAACATGAGCTGACTGGCCTTAAACTAGAGCACAAAGAATCAGCTCTTCAGGCACAGTTACTCAACAATGGGAGGGGTTCTTAAGAGAAGTTGTGTGATCTGTTCCCCTAGGGGTTGTTAAAATAACATAATGACTATTCTATAGATGAAGATTCCAGGATCTGGACAGAAGGAAGATAGTTTGGTTTAGCAGACAAGGTATTCTAACTAATATCATAGGTACTCTGTTCAAAATATGGTGAGCCTTATAACCAGGTGGCATTTGATTCCTTAGTGTCCTTCCACTGATGCTATTTGTGTTAGAAGAATTGAAAATTCGATTTCAGGTCACACTAGCCAGGTATGAACTTATTACTAACTCAGTGCCTTCTTACTCATTATGTTGATTATACCCTACAGTAAGGCAGTTATTATTATTACTAAAAATATAGTTATTATTACCTACCATTTTGAGCACTCACTATATGTTAGGCGCAGTGCTAGTTTTTTTTTTATATATACATTGCCTCATTCACACCTCATGAAACCTTTTTTTTACATATTATTATAGCCAATTAACAGATGTTTAAACAGAGTCCAGGAGAGGTTAAATAATCTGATTGTAAGCCGGGTGTGGTGGCGCACGCTTGTAATCCCAGTACTTTGGGAGGCGGAGACCGGAGGATCCAGGTTCGCAGCCAGCCTCAGCGTGCATGCGCGCGTGCACGATTGATCGATCGATTGATCGATCTCTCTCCTCTCTCTCTGTTTCTCTGTCTGTCTGTCTCTCTCTCTCTTTCTCTACCTAGTGAGGTCCTCCGCAACTTCATGAGACCCGGTTTCAAAAATAAAGCATAAAAAAAATAGGGCCGGGGGCGTAGCGCGAAGGTACCTGAGTTCAATCCCCGGTACCACAAAAAAAAAAAAAATCTGATTGTATAGATAGCCACAAAAAGTACCACGGAATCTCTTTTGGAATTACCTTCATTTCCAAAGACACTTCAGAGGTTCACACACACACAAAAAGTATGTTTTCCACTAATCTCTGAAAATTTCAATGGGTTGAGAAAGACCTTCGTGATTGTCAACTGTTTAATATGTATGTTGGAGTTCTCATTAGGAAAATACAAGTTCTGCTGCTAAAAATGTTTGCAAATGTAATGCATTCTTTTGAAAATTCTCAAAAATTATTGAAACATTTTGGAGGACATGCCTTATCATGGGAAGTGGGGGAGGGATAGAAGATTATTCAAAGTCAAACCTGGTGAATTGAATGAATAATCAATCCAGTTATTTTTAAAATAGAGGTGTAAATGATAAGATAGTGATGCCAGTTTCCCAAGGTGACATTGTGACACATACACAGACAGGGTGACTATACACCCCATCTTCATTGCATCTAGCTCCAGTCACATCTCTGACATCCACCTGGGAGTCTACACAGTGACCTAGTAATATCTCACCTTTTCAATGACCAGTGTCCAAAAGAGGACCAAAATGATGACATAAAGGAAATTCATTAATTTAGCAGCTGATGAACTTTGGAGTAAGACAGATGGTGGAGCTGACGATGCTGCATGAAATGCTTCCCCCTGTTAGCAAGACTGTCAAAAATGTGCTCCTCTGCTATTTTCTCTGTCAAGGAGGGGAGAGAGAGGAAAGATCCTTTTACTGGAGTCGGTAACATATGCTTTCCTTACAGAAGATGTAGGTCAGGGATAAGCATGACCTTCATAAGTGTATTTTGTGCCTATTTTAAGTGGGAAAAACAGTTTCATGATGAAAAATAGCACAATAGTCTTTGACTACAAACTGTGAATCTAATTACATCTAAAGTTTTTTTTAAATTTTTAATTTTTTTTGCAGTACTGGGGATTGAACCCAGGGGCATTATACCTCTGAGCTACAGCCCCAGCCCTATTTTTTTATTCTTTATTTTGAAACAGGGTCTCACTAAGTTGCGGAGGGACTCGCTCAGTAGCTGAGGCTGGCCACGAACCCAGATCCTCCGGTCTTAGCCCCTCAAGTACTGGTATTACAAGCGTGCGCCACCACGCCCGGCTTACATCTAAAGTTTTGATTCCATCTCTGGTGGAGTTTGGGTCACATGCTGGTTGATTGCCATTCACAGTGAAGTGCAGCCAAAATCAGTTTATTTTCTGTCCCTGTCCTGCTTATAAACTCCCAGCAGATCTGAAGGTTTCTGTTATCAGTGGCTCTGTATCTTGCTAGCCTTCTATGTTCCCAATCTTGTCAAACCTTTCCTTTCTCTTGTTTTGTCCAAAACATCACCAATGCCACGATTCCTTGCCCTATGGGGTTTTGCAAAGCCAGGTACTGTCTCTATTCCTGTGGGTTCAGAATGGATTGGACCTCCATGTTGTATCTAGAGAATGGAGATAGCTTTACTGGTCTCCTGGCTCTAGCTGCTTCCATATCCAAACTAGCCTGGCCAGAAGCAAACATTCTTTTCATCACTTGCCTGACAAATTTGAATCAGGGTTCTTCAGCAAGTATTCTATCCTTCGTTACTCATCTCATTGTCTTCTATGCCTTGCTGCCACCATCCAGTCCTTTACTGTTCCTTCCTTTCACTGCCTGACAGCTCTAAGGCATCCACAGACCATTCTGCCTGCCACTTTCCACTCACTGATGCCCCTCCATCCCTTTCCAACGGTGCTCAAGACTGTCCTTTGTCACCAGGTTTCCCAAGAATAAATATGGTTTCCACATTTAACAAGAACTACTCTCTTCAACATGCTTTTATCCCTTAGGCACTGGATTATACGATACAGCCCAGGGTGGAAATTAAAAATTTACACGCTATTTTGTTTGTATTTCTACCCTGACCATAAATTGTTCAGACTTCTTTTGTGCAAGAGTCAGTTTCCATTTGGATGCCACGCCCAGGCCTCGGGCAGTGCCTAACGCAGGGCAGGTTTCCACTGGCGCCATGCTCCATTCAGGACCATCTTCAAACCTCTACCTCATCCTCCCAAACACCAATGGTCCTTTCCTGTGCTGTGCAAGCAAAACTTCTCTTGTTGGATTTCATCAACCCACTCAAAGAATTTATCTCAGTTGGAAAGAGTTTTCTTTGTAAAGAAACCATTGATTCTACAAATTGGCTTTAAAAGCAGTTCTTTGCTTTTTCCATGTTGTGTGCCAAAGAGGATTTGAGATTTTCAGAAAGCAATTTCTGTCTGCAGATGACAGGTCACGAAATCATCCTGCAGTTAAAATGCATCATGTTATTCAACTAGGATGTGTTTTTTTAAGTACTTCCTATTTTTTAGTCAGATTTGTGTATATCAACTCATCTTCACAATAATTCTTTGAGACAGATAATAATAAACCCTTTATTATAGACAATGAAACTCAAGCTCAGCACAGTTAAGCTAGGTGTCCAAAGTCAGCAAGCTCAGTGGTAGAGCAGGATTGGTGCTTGGGTGTCTTTCATTCAAGCCCTGTGCTCTTTCATGTTCCTGAGCTGTTCCACGCAAAGGCTTGTGGTTAGCACCGAACCTCCTAATAAGAAGGAGGCAGAGGCCAGATGTGGTGGCACATGCCTGTAATTCTAGTACTTGGGAGGCTGAAACTGGAGAATTGCAGGTTTGAAGACAGCCTCAGCAACTTAGCAAGGCTCTCAGCAACTTAGCAAGACCCTATTTCCAAACAAAAATTAAAAATAGGGCCTAGGGTGTAGCTTGGAAGTAGAATGCCCCTGGGTTCAATCCCTAGCACCACAAAAAATAAAAAAGAAAGAAAAGAGGCAAAGGACAACGTAGCATGGCTGACAATGCTAGTGAAGTCAATAAGAGCATGGGAAATGTGCCAGATTGATCAGACATTAAATTCCCAAATGGGTTTGAAACTATTCCTAGGCATTTAGTTAAGTTCCATTGTTTTGTCTGTTTATTTATTTCAATATTTAGGTATTGAACCTTTGTATTTCCATGTCTTAATGGGGCTATTTCCTCCCTCATTACATATCTCCCCTTTGATTTTTCTTCATGCTTTTGAATCAACTTATGCAGTTCAACACATCATTATGAAATTTCCCATCGATCAAATTTATAGATTAAATTGAGGAAGTTGATTCTTTAGATTTTTTTTCCACGTATACTAGTGTTCTTTCATGTTTCCCAATACGAGTGTCTTTTGCATCTTTACTAGATCATAAATGTAAATATTTTTGTCACCTCTCAGTTCATTCTCTGTGTTCCAATGTTGTTTTCTCTCTCCTCCCTTCTCACACAGCTCATCTGGGTGCAAATACCAACTTCTTCATTTACAGAGTCATCGAGGGCATTTGAACGAAATTGAACAGAAAGGTCCAGCCCCTTCATGGCAGGTACACAATAAGGTGTTCTTTGTCCCTAGAAAATCCTGGTAATAGGAAGCACTCAGGTGGCCAATGGCTTCATGATGGAGGGAGGGACTTTTGTGTGTTTTGTTCATTGCGGTTTCCCAAATGTCAAGGATAGTGCCTGGCCCACAGTGGCACTCAATAAAGAGTTGTGAAGTGAATGAATGAAAACCCCAGTACATAGCTCACCAACTCCTGTTGAAAGGCAGCTATGCCCACCACTGTACCGCCAATGCCAGCCACTCCAAAGCCAGTGAAACAGCCCTTGGCTGGTGTTTTCTGGCAGCTGAAACTAACTGGGTATTTTGTTTGTAGAAAGTCTATTGAGAAGAGAAGCAGTGTGGGGAGTGTAATTATCTTCCCATGTGTGCTACATGGATCTATTTCTCCTTTCAAGTATTAATAATAAATACCCAAGCCTTTATTGAAAGTAAATTGCCATTTCCCTTCTTGCTCTGGGTAGCCAAAGCCTTCAAATTCACACTTGCACAATGATGGCTTAAAACTGCCTCCTGACAGATGGGTCCTCTCGGGCTGCCTAGGCCTGTGGAGGAAATCCAGTCAATGTACGGGTTAAGTCGCCCAAGAACAATCCTCGTTCTTCTGAACCGTGTTCTGTAGCAAGGCCCTGGGGCTCCTCAGTGTTGCAGCGCTTCCTGGCAGTGTGGGTGCAAAGTGTGTGCAGGAAACACGGTCACACTGTGGTTTTACCCCGGAGCTCAGGTTGCTGCTCATGAATATGCATGATGGGGCTGGTGCTCTTGCCACTTGAGTTCACTTGAGCTTAACTTCACCCTGCATACCCATTTCCTGCCTACCATTCCAAGCCGGTCCTTGAGGAGGTTTGAAAAAGTGAGTTATTTCTCCAGTTCTAGAGCATTTTACTCCCCCCCCTTAAAGATGATGATAAATTGTACCCTGGTTTATTTTTATGCTCTGTGAGTCATTTGCTAGTCTTATTTTATAAATAATATTTTCTACACTTGGAAGCGGATGGGAAAGTTCAAGAGAACACCCTCTGGGACAGGAAGAGTGCTCCGGCCTGGATTGGTAGGTTGGTGCCATTCTGGAGCTCGGAGAAGCAGTACTGCCGCAAGGAAATGAACAGATGGCAAACGGTCCTCGCAAAGCAGAACTGAGAGTAGCTTTTCTTTGTTTAGAGTGACTGCTATTCTGTTCGTCCTGTGGACTGTGTGCACCCCTAAGGATGCAGAAAACAAGCTGGAAAGTCCTGTTATTCATAAAACGGGCCCCTGGATCTGAAGGGTGCTGGGACAGTTGGGAGTTGCACATGTACTTGCTGATGGTTGTTGCACGCTGTCTTTATGAGAGGAAGTGGGGGAGGGGAGAGGAGCCCCCTCTATAAGCCAGGAGGCAGCGCTCCAGGAACCCACGTGGTGGACAGCATGCGCCGGGAAATGCCAGCATGTGTCACTCCCCAATTTGGCATATAGACTCGACTCCTGTTTGATATACTTTACGCCAGACAGGGAGTAGCAGGCATGTTTTCTCTGTTGGAGTAGCAATGAGGGAGGGAACCGACACATGTAGGTTGCTATGCAGTTGTTTTGCTGTTGATATGGGAGCAGTGCCAGGCAGCGCTCAGACCCTGGGAACATACTCATTTTCATTATTCCATGGAGGTCCCAGCCTTGCCGTAAGAGAACCTGCGCTGATGTTGTTTGCCTTAAATAATAATAGTGAGGGAGAAAGTGTGCCCTCTTCTAGACAGGCTGCTCCTGTGTCTCCCTGGCCGGCAGGGTCTTCCTGAGATCTGTTACAGGGGTTCGTCATATGTCACCCGTTTCTGATAAACTGTTTTGTTTTTAATGTTTGCCACTCTTTTCCTATATAACACGCATAGTTTTAAAATTGCTCAGCACTAGTTTTTGGCACTTGAACTTCATGATTTAAGAGCTGATGGTTTCACCTCATTGTTAAGTAGTGAAATAATTGGGTCAATGTGAGGTTAACAGGATGTAGAACTTCAGTTTGACTGGAGTCTTTCCTTTTCCTGAAAAAATGGTGGGGGAAATGAATGAAAGAAGAGAGGGTAGAGGAAGGGAGGGAGGAGAGATGGACAGAGGGCCAAAGAAGGAAGTTTGGAAGCAAAACTTTAATCATGGAAAGGTGAGATTATTGACTGAATCCAAGTTTATCTAGATTTGGTTTTTTTTTTTTTTTTGGTACTGGGGATTGAACCCAGGGGCATTCTACCTCTGAACTAGATCCCCAGCCCTTTTTATTTATTTTTTGTTTTGAAATAGAGTCTCACTAGGTTGTTGAGAGTCTCACACAGCTGAGGCTGTTTTTGAACCTGTGATCCTTCTGTCTCAGTCTCCCAAGTACTGGGATTACAGGCGTGCACCACTGCTCCTGGCTTGAGCTGAAGTTTTTTTTTTTTTTTTGCAGTACTCGGGATTGAACCCAGGGGCATTCTACCTCTGAGCTACATCCCCAGCCCTAGTTTTTATTCTTTATTTTGAAACAGGGTCTCGCTAAGTTGCGGAGGACCTCACTAAGTAGCTGAGGCTGGCCGCGAACCCGGATCCTCCAGTCTCCGCCTCCCAAGTACTGGGATTACAAGCGTGCGCCACCATGCCCAGCCTGAACTTTTTTTAAATGTTCTTCCATGCCTTGCTTGATTGAATCAACAAATGCCTTTCAAGATTGTTCTATTAGGCATATGAACAAAACAGTGTTTTGGCTACCATTTAATAATAGACTCTTTTGATTCTATAAATCCTTTTTTCATTGTGCAGCTCACATTTCTGTCTCTATTGGCACTAGAAAAATTAGAGTATCTGTGACTTTTACAAACACAGTTTTGTTTAATGGCAAGTTTATGGGCTATGGTTTCCCCATGCATTCAGCTTTCCTGGACCACATAGCTTAATCCAAGGCCCTGGAAGCACGCTTTACTTACAATCATGAGCTTTTCCATGAACTGTCTGTGGCCCTGCATCCCAGCCCCAGGTCGCTCCCACAGCATCTCTCTCATGGACTCCAATTGCTCGTACACTTGTCTCCCTCTTAGGCTGTGAGTGATTTGAGGCCAGAGCCTGTGCTTTGTCCATCTCTCAGGTGATGGCAACATAGTCAGAACTTAACAAATATTTGTAGGAAGAAATCAGTGTTACCAAAAATATCTTTGTTTATATATTCCATTTTTTTTTGACTTCTCCTTTTTTTTTTTTTTGCGGTACCGGGGATTGAACCTAGGGGCGTTCTACCTCCGCGCTACACCCTGGCCCTATTTTTTATACTTTATTTTGAAACCGGGTCTCATGAAGTTGCGGAGAGCATCACTAGGTAGAAGAAAGACAGAGACAGAGACAGGAAGAAAGAGAGAGAGAGAGAGAGAGAGAGAGAGAGAGAGAGCTGAGGCTGGCCGCGAACCCGGATCCTCCGGTCTCCGCCTCCCAAAGTACTGGGATTACAAGCGTGCGCCACCACTTCTACTTTTATGGATTGGATTCAGAGTTAGGTTTGTTGGTTGAAATCTACATGCATTTTTAATTTTCAAGGATGTTGCCAAGTTGCCTTCCACAAAAGGCTAAAGCAATTCTTTCTCCCATATTTCCTCCAGCAACAGGTTTTATTGATCTTTAAAATTTTTTCTAATTTAATAGCTAAAAATATCCCATTGTTTAATTTTTATTTTCCTGGTTTTAATGAGTTTGAATGTCTTTATATGTGTTGGTTTCGATTTGCTGTTTTATGAATTCGCTTTTTATATACTTAGCTCCCCCCCCTTTTTTTGAACCAGAGATTGAACCCAGGGGCATTCTATCTTCGAGCTATACCCTAGCCCTTTTTATTTTTTATTTTGAAACAGGGTCTTGAAAAGTTGCTGAGGTTGGCCTCAAACCCATGATCCTCCCGTCTCAGACTCCCAAATACTGGAATTCCAGGCATGCACCAACCACTCCTGGCTATACTTAGCCCATTTGAACACATAAAAATTTTTATTTGCTTCATAATGTATATATAAAACAAAAAATCTTTTTTTACCTAAAAAAACCCCAATTCCAGGCATGTATCCTACAGAAATACGTAGTATATAAAAGAAAATAAATCCATAAACATCCCATGAGGATATTGTTTATAATAACAAAAAGTGAAGTTTGATGAAGAGAAAGTAGTCTAGTAAGGTATAGTGTTTCTTCATATAGCATAGAATAAGACGTTAAAAGAATGAGATTAATCTATATATACTGCACAAAAAGATTCCATCATATTGTTAAATGAAAAAAGCAAGTTGTAGAATATGTAATGCAAAGTCCTACCCAAAAGTATGTATGTATGTGTATGTATCTTGTAGAAGAAACAGATTTCCTGTTTGACTTTAAACTTGAAAACTAGTATTTGACTCACTGCAACAAGCAGAAAGTAATTGTAAAAAACTGGGTCAAATTCTAAAAGAAGCACTTTGTTTTTATAATGTGGGAAAGAAATGACGTTAGTTCAAGATGGAAGAAAAGAAAGAAAGAAAATTCAGTGAGGTAGTTCCCTGTGGGTTCAGTTAGTTCTGATGACTAACAAAAGGCACAATTTATTATCTATTGATCCTATAATAGCCATATGTTATGACTTCCTATATTATTTAAAATGTGTTTTGAAAAGCATGATATCAATAGCCAAAGACAGTTTACACTTCAGATTGGTAACTGCAGAGTTTGTAACGAAAACATTTTAGACTCATTATCTATCTTTGTAGATTCTTCTGTTGTATTTTGTAACTTTTTTTTTTGGCAATATTGGGGATTGAACCCAGGGGCATTCTACCTCCAAGCTACAACCCCAGCCCTATTTTTTTTTTTTTTTGCGGTACCAGGGATTGAACCCAGGGGCGTTCTACCTCCGCGCTACACCCCCGACCCTATTTTTTTTATACTTTATTTTGAAACTGGGTCTCACAAAGTTGCAGAGGGCCTCACTAGGTAGAGAGAGAGAGAGAATGAGAGAGAGAGCTGAGGCTGGCCACGAACCCGGATCCTCTGGTCTCCGCCTCCCAAAGTACTGGGATTACAAGAGTGCGCCACCACGCCTGGCCTATTTTTTTTTTATTCTTTATTTTGAAACAGGGTCTCACTAAGTTGTAGAGAGCCTCATTAAGTAGCTGAGGCTGGCCACGAAAGCGGATCCTCCTGTCTCAGCCTCCCAAGTACTGGGATTACAAGTGTGCACCAACACGCCCAGCTGTTTTGAAACTTTTGATATTATTTATGACAAAAGTATATAACGAAATTTGATTTTTACTTGAAATCTTTGCTCAACCTCACAAGTCAGCAAGTAGATTCTTTGTTTTGTTTCTGCTTCATTAACATTATCATTTCACTTTCTTATTAGCTTATACAAAGTATCTGAATCTAAGACTTAACTTTAGGGTCAAGTGATTTTCTTCATAGGGAATAAGTTTTATTTCCTTTTAAGGGAAGATATACCTTTCTAATGTTTATATTTCCTCCATCTCAAGTAAATGTTTTAACTATGTAGTTTCTACCATGTAGGTATATATGCATATGTCTGAAACATTTATTATGAATGTAAATCCACAGAAATGAGATTTGTATGGATTATACATTAATTTCCTAACAGGGCTTATGTGCAGGGAAGGGAAAGTTGGGAGAGTTCACTTCTATTCCAAGAAATGTTCACATTTTTAAAAATGAGAATATTTTGATTACTTGTATAATCTTAAAAAAGAGAAAATAGCTAGATTTTAGCAGAAATTAATATTTTATTTATCTCTTAGAACAAAATACAGGTAGACTACAACTTTTTGGAGTATGAGGAGGATCCCCTTTAATTGTTGGAATTTAAGTTTTCGTTTCCATCTTCTGGGCTAGGTCTTCAGCTCTCTGAGGACCCAGACCTTGCCTGCCTAGCCCACAGTGATCACCTGGACCCAGCATGCTGCTGGAGTGGGCACCCCATAAATCTTGGGGAAATGAGTGAGTGAGGGAACAAATGACATTAGGTGAAAAGTGGACAGGGAGGAATGTGGCAGTGAAACACAGGAGGGTCGCTGGGTGGCTGGAAGGACCGGCGCGTGGTGACATGGAGTTGGAATACCACCCATGGCAGAGTTGCACGCTGTTTCCAGGAGGTCTCTCTGGGAGACCGCCATAGCCTGGGTGCAGACGCAATGCCCAGAAGATGAACTCATTCAAGGCTGGGGATTTGGCAGGCCAATGAGAGGCGAGGGAATTGAGATACTAGAGAGTGGTGACCGTCATAGGTCACGGAAGCTCAGCTGGGTAGAAGAGGAGAGAGACAAACAGGGAGAGGGCACCAGGACTGGACTGGTGCTGTAAGTCACTATGGGGTGTGCTGAGGGCTGGAAGAGGAGGGGATTGTGATGGAGAAAAAACTCCTCGCCTACAGCTTTCATAGGTGAAGCAGACCAGGGGAGGAGGGTGGCTGAGGTTGTAGGTGGCTGAATGTATGGGGGATATTCACTCTGAGAGGCCAAGAAAAATGGAAGGCCTTTAGAACACTGGTTATGTTTCCATGAGATGTTTAGGGTGGAGGGCAAGGAGGTTTTCTGGGACAGGTGCCACTGTGTGCAGTGACCGAAGGCACTATGAGACTAGTAAGGTAGGATGGAAGAGGAAAAAGGAATTAAATGTATAGGAATGTGAAAAAAAGAAGTTAGTATGACATGGTGGTGTTGATTGACTTTAAGTTGGAAAGAAGACAGTTAAAAGAGAAATGAATGTAGGATAGTGAAAATTTTGTATCATTCTTAGTTGTTTAGAGTGAGCAATACATAAAATAAAAATTTCAGCTGGGCTCAGTGGCACACACCTGTAATCCCAGTACTTGGGAGGCTGAGACAGGAGGATCGCAGGTTTGAGGCCAACCTCAGCAACTTAGTGAGACCCTCAGTAGCAACTTAGTGAGACCCTGTTTCAAAAAAGGTGTGTGTGTGGGGGGGTTGGGAGTATAACTTGGAGGTAGAATGCCCCTGGCTTCAATACACACACACATACACACACACACACACACACACACACACACACACACACATGCTTCCAGGAAGTTCAAATACGTGTTTCATTATTTGAGAAATGAAATAGAAAAAAACCTGAACATTCTGTTAGAACCTTCTGAAGCTCCCAGAAGACCTAACATCTCAAAGGGGCTGGATTCTAGAAGGAAAACTTGCCAATTCCAGTTCTGGTCAAGCATTCTTAGAACACCTTGGAGTGGGTTTTAGTCTCATAGGGATTCCACTTTCAGAATATCAACAGGTTCTGACAAATGACGCTCTACTGAAATGCTCAGTCTGCATTTCAGGATAATGAGGAAAGTATCCTAGTTTCATTTCTAGTACTTTGTTAATGAAGTTGGACTTTCTCCTCTCTAGAAAATGAAACTAAACTAACCTTCATCCGAGTATCTGTGCTCCATGATTGAATTTAAGGTGGTTTGTGGAGTATTCATTCCATGCAGGGTCTGAGTCCTTCTCTTTCAGAGAGCAGTACTCAGGAGCTGGCGCACATGTCTTCCTGAGAGCTGTGATGTTACCAACAAAGCAGCTCTCAATGCGACCTAATTAGCACAGTGCTAACAGTGGGCAAGGGGCCGGGAGTGACAATGCGGGGGCGGGCTTCCAGGGGAGGCCTCCCAGGCATGGCATACATGCACAAGGACAGAGGAGGAATTCACACCAGGGAGGGAAGTTATTTATGGTATTGCAAGGGTGAAAAGGAGATTTCTTCAAACGTCCTGGTATCGTTTACTCTGTCCTAGTGTTTGGACATATGGAGTTACCATTCCAATTAAACTATTACCATGTGCCAGGAGACTTGGAACCCCTCAAGAACATGTTGCGAGAAGGCTGCCGCACCTCTGACTATGCCTGCGACACAAGTGTCACATCAGATTGTTGTTTGGAAAAGGACTGAGATTTGGAAAACTGCACAATGAATTCTTGTTTTTATCCTTTATTTTCTGCAAACCGCACTCCACATGCCATTAGCAGCTGCCTTGTCGCCTGGCAGGATAAAAGTCCCTCTTACAGAGGGACTTGATGACTAACTCAATCCCTGATGGAAATCTCTTACCAGGAAGGGCTGGATTTGATTCGGGGGTCTAGGCAAAAGCCCTTCATGAAACCACGACATGAAATACAGCTAAACTTTGAACATTTTCTCTTTCATTCCTCCTTTGGCAGGAATTTTATTTTTCTCCCTTCTATCATTTGTGTAAGCTCAAAGGGATGCTTTGTATTTCTGTATTATTATCTCACAGCCTGGGACAAATTATCAATAAAACAAGGAGCTGAAATCTAATAAGAGGTAGAATATGAGAGAGTGTACATCCTCAAGGTAGGAAGACAAGACAGCAGCAGCCTTCATTCTTTTTAGAGACTGTTTGTCCCCACGAGCCTTTTTTCCCCCAAGCAGAAGAAGAAACTAGTTGAGAGTGGAAAAGGGTGTGTGTGGGTGATGTGGTTACTTAGCAACCGGGAAGCTTCCGGCTGATGTTCTGAATTGAACAAAAGAAAACGGGACAGCAGGGAATAAATGAATGGGGGGAAATGAAAGGGAGGAAAGCAGATGTGGTGGTAAAAGAGGTTCAGAGGAAAATGAAAAATGAAGCAGTAAGGGAAAAGGCATGAAAATGGGTATGGCAGGTACTTAAACCCCAGCAGACTGTGCATTAAAAATAGATGGGAGAAAAGGAACCAAAAGAAAAGAGAAAATGGGCAGTAGGGTAAGAGACATGCGCAGTGGAAGTTGCCGGAAAAAGGATGGGAGAACACGCCCCACTGCCGTGAACTCCTGGCTTGAGACTAGGCTTTTACCTGGTGTTTGACATCACACAGGACCGACCTGAGGCAAGGCCAGAGCAAACCCCACACAACTCAAGTCTGATTTGGCTGCTTAGAGAAATGAGTCAGGATATTTTTATAACATTTTATAATAGGTATGAACCCTCAGAGTGACCCTAAAATAACTTTGAGATGTTTAGACCACTACATCAGGCCTGACCAAAAAGGGAAACCCCAAGAGAATTAGATGTACTGTAGGCAAGAAAGCTTCTAATTCCATCTTTGATTCCTCCAGTTTATTTCAATGTCGTAGCACAGAGCAGGTCAATTAATGTTTACTGTAGAGAGATCCACCTTGGTGTTTCCCAGCGCCTTTGTCGTGGCGGTTGCGTGCAGCCTTGTAGGCATGTGTGTGTGTGTGCTGACATTACACGTCAGGTACAGTGCTCTTCTATGTTTGTCTCTTAAAAGGGCAACTGCACTTCCTGGCCCATCCTCCATGTTTTGTTGTTGTTGTTGTCATCGTCGTTCACATGTATAAACAAAAAAAGAACCATTGCTCAACATATGTAAATTTTTATTCATAATTATATAAATAATTTTCTAATGAAACATGGGTCACTAGAATATGACACACCCAACCCTCAACCAAAAGTGTCTACCATGAGCATAATCCAATAGCATGGAGCAGGGCTTATTAGGTATTGCAGTAAACAGGAGTGGAATGACAGTTTTCCAGTCTTTCTTCCAGGCTGTCACATCACATTTTATAGGGGCGCGTGGAGTTACTTATATTATCACCTCCCATACAATTCTAAAATTTATTTTTGTTTTTCTACATATAAAATAGGATTGAGTTCTTACATTATTCCTCTTTTAAAAACGTCTCATCTAGGCCGGGCGTGGTGGCACACGCTTGTAGTCCCAGTACTTTGGGAGGCAGAGACCGGAGGATCCGGGTTTGTGGCCAGGCCTCAGGTCGCGCACGAGCGGGCGTGCGCACGCACTCTCTCTCTCTCTCTCTGCTTGTCTCTTTCTCTCTGTCTCTCTCTCTCTACTTAGTGAGGCCCTCTGCAACTTCATGAGACCCGGTCTCAAAATAAAGTATAAAAAATAGGGCCGGGGGCGTAGCGCGGAGGTAGAATGCACCTGCATTCAATCCCCAGTACCGCAAAAAAAAAAAAAAAAGTCTCATCTAAGCCAGTGTGGTGGTGCACACCTGTAATCCCAGTACTTGGGAGGCTAAGACATGAAGATTGCAGGTTCTAGACCAGCCTCAGCACCTTAGCAAGACCCTTAGCAACTTAGCGAGACACTGTTTCAAAATAAAAATTAAAAAATGGCTGGAGTGTAGCTCAGTGGTAGAATGCCCCTGGGTTCAATCCCCAGCACCAAAAACAAACAAAAACATCATCATCACCACCACCAACAATAACAACAAAAAATTCTCATCTATAATATTTGATTCTTTAAATTAAGTATGGTTGTATAAGCCAGGCGTGGTGGCGCACGCTTGTAATCCCAGTACTTGAGAGGCTGAGACCGGAGGTTCTGGGTTTGCAGCCAGCCTCAGCTACTTAACGAGGCCCTCAGCAATTTAGTGAGACTCTGTTTCAAAATAAAGAATAAAAAATAGGGCTGGAGGTGTAGCTCAGAGGTAGACTGCCCCTGGGTTCAATCCCCAGTACCGCAAAAAAAAAAAAGTATGGTTGTATAACAATACACTTTTAGTCTGTCCTGCCACAAATACCACTAAAATGAGAGTAGAAGGATAGGGCATAAAGAAACACTGACAGTTATGAAGGGCCTGGTATATCTGTTATCTATCGCTGCATGAAAACTGCCTCGAAACTTGTAGGTTTGAAATAACAACCACTTACTTGTTCACAATTCTTAGGGCAGCAATTTGTGCAGGTTCAGCAGAGGCAACACATCCTGCTTCAGGTGGTGTCAAATGGGCTTACTTGTGGTTACAGGCAGCTGACAGTTAGCTGGGGTTCAGGAGCAGGGTGCCCCAGTTCTCTGTACAGCCTCTCCAGCAGACGGGCTCAGACTTCCTCACAGTGTCCAGACTCCAAGGAAGACAGAGCCAAGGCTGCTAAGCCCCAGGAGGCCTTGTTTAAAAGTCACCAGTTGTCACTTCTGCAGCATTCTACTGGTCAAAGAAAGTCACAAGGAAGTCAGTCACAAGGCTAGCTCCAATTCAAAGGTGGAGGAAACATGCTCCATCTCTTGAAGAAAGGAGCTGTAAACAATTCTGTGGCCATTTTTAATCCACAGGATTCAGAAATGTTAACTTGCTTCAAAGAGTATAAGTATACCAAAGTTACACTTGAAGAAATGCACATACGTCTGTGACTGGGGATTGAACCCAGGGGCATTCTACCTCCAATCTACATCCCCAATTCTTTTTATTTTTTATTATGAAACAGGGTCTCATTGAATTGCTGAAGGTCTCACTAAATTGCTGAGGCTGGCCTTGAACCTGTGATCCTCGTCTCAAGCCTCCTATACTGGGATTATAGGTGTGTGCCACTATGCCTGGATGCTGCACACACTACTCTGTGTGTGTGTGTGTGTGTGTGTGTGTGTGTGTGTTACTGAGGATTAAACCCAGGGGCATTCTACCTCTGAGCTACACCCCCAGCCCTATTTTATTTTTTATTTTAAAACAGCATCTCACTAAGTTACAAAGGGCCTCGCTAAGTTGCTGAGGCTGGCTGCAAACCTGCGATCCATCTATCTCAGCTTCCCAAGTACTGGGATTACAGGCATGGGCCACCACTCCCAGCTTGCACTCTACTTTTTTTTTTTACCTACCTATTTCATTTATACTACTTTGTAACTAAAATTGCATTACATTTTTTTATTTATAAGAGATAATCCTTTGGGAGGCATGTATCCAGTTAGGTATAAATAACAAACAACATAAAAAATAGAATTTCTACTAGAAAGTGATACCTTATTATACTAAAGCAGAGCTATCTATGGAGAGTAAATATAATGAAAAATATGCATTTATTTCTAAGATTGAGCACAAGCCCTAAAATTCTGTATTACAATTATTCTTCTCGAACTATTGGATCTAAGAACATTTATTATCCTTAATAGATGCTGCACCATGTGACCTCCCCCCTTCCCAATGAAAATCCCACTTTTGTACCTGTATTCAACCAATCCTCATGCACAGGGGTAAATCTCCACTAGATTGTGCCATTATGTAAATTTCTTACCCCTTGCTTGAGACTGGTTCAGGAGCCCAATCTTGAAAGCTCATCTGTGCATGCCATTTCTGTGGTGACCATTATTGATACTGAGCTGACACGCCACTCTGAATGGGAGGACCTGAATTCCATAGCTCTGAGATGGACTGTCTCTCTCCTACGGACTGTAAACAAGGCAGTATTATATTCTGGTGGCTACCTTCGCCATTTGGGGTGCGCACCTGCAGACAAAGCTAACACAGAGAAGATGGAACCAGAGACTGAGGAGAAGCAGGGCCAGAGCCAGCATGTGCCCCTTCTAGAGCCTGTCTCTCCTCTAGAATTCTTACTTTACCAGCTAACAGACATTCTGACTCTTCAGATCAGCTTGTTACAGATTTTTATTCTTTGCAGCTGAAATGATCCTTCCTGATGGTGCTGTCTAGTCTGAGAGGTCCTCAGTACCCTCACCTGAGAGATGCTGGGAGATGGTTCTACAAGGCTGGTCTATTCTCCTCACTCCCCACCCCCACCATCCCCCCAGATCACCAGACCTATGTGCAGATTCGGGTCTCCATATACCTCAGGAGATCGATTACGAAGCTATATCCAGGGACAGAAGATGCACTTGCCAAAAAATTTGAAAGACTGCTAATTTATGTTGGCAAAATAGGGAGACTGTGTGATAAAAGGTTCTGAGAGTACCAGACTAAGGAAGGAAGAACACAATTATAGATCAGACAGAATTTATCAATGAGGTACACTTACTAGAAATTCTGGATTTAACGAGCTACTTAAGCAGTTGGAAGTTGTTTAAGTTATTGATTTCTTGAGTTGTGCTCAATAATAGTCTATTCTAAGTGAACCTGAGATACTAGAAATTTCTCATTAAAATATAAGGGAAGGTGGGGCATGGTGGGATTACACCCATAATCCCAGTACTTGGGAGGCTGAGACAGGAAAATTGCAGTTCCAGGCCAGCCTCAGTAATTTAGTGAGACCCTCAGCAACTTGGTCAGACCCTGTTTCAAATTTTTTTTTTTTTGGTGGTACTGGGGATTGAACCCAGGGGTGTTCTACCTCCGTGCTACACCCCGGCCTTCTTTTTTTTTATATACTTTATTTTGAAACCAGGTCTCACGAAGTTGCGGAGGGCCTCACTAGGTAGAGAGAGAGAGAGGGACAGGGAGAAAGAGAGAGAGAGAGAGACAGACAGAGAGAGAGAGAGAGACAGAGAGAGAGAGAGACAGAGAGACAGACAGAGAGACAGAGAGAGAGAGCTCGCGCGCTAGCGAGCTGAGGCTGGCCGCGAACCTGGATCCTCCGGTCTCTGCCTCCCAAAGTACTGGGATTACAAGCGTGTGCCACCACACCCAGCCCTGTTTCAAATTTAAAATAACAATAATAATGATAATAAGGGCTGGAGGTGTAGCTCAGAGGTAGAATACCCCTGGGTTCAGGCACAAATATATATTTATATGACTATATATATGTATATAGATGAAAGGATATATAATATGGGAAGGAATATATATATGATAAAGAATTCAATTGTTTGCAAAGATATGAAAGTTAGGATAGATTATCACATGTGAACTACCCCAACTATTCTGTGTCTGTCTCCTATAGAAGAGGAAGAATGAAGAAATGTTTATTTTCTATATTAGGGGCTTGAAAATTGCATTGGTTCAAGCAAGGTCCAAGTGCTTTTATTTTTCTTTTTGGAACAGTGTCTTGCTAGGTTGCTGAGCCTGGCTTCGAAACTACAATCCTCCTGTCTCGGTCTCCCTAGTACTGGGATTATGGGCATGTACCACCATGCCCAGTTCTAAGGCCCAACTTCTTAAAAAGCACTCTGGTGGTTCTTCTCCATATACTTGGAGAATACTCTGGAGTTGAAAAGGGCTCCTGGTTTTAATAGTGATGGAAGAGGGCAAGCGTGGCACCAGACTGCCAGAGTCAAGGTGGGCATGCTGACTGTGATGATAGTGGTAGAGTTGGTATGACATTCAAAATGATACAACCTACAAAAACCTCTTGAAGCCTTTTATATGTAATGGAGTTACAGAGATTGAAATAGATGGGCAGCCCGCTAGGGGTCTAATTTATTTGTATTACGAAAAACACTTCAGGAATAGTGATTGCAGCTTTGATGTTGAGTTCTTGAACTCAATAATTCTGATGGTGGCCTTCTGATACCTGACTTGCCAGCCCTTTCAGTGATTTTGTAAGCACCTAATTCCCTGTTGTCATTGTTGTTGTTGTTAACTTTCCTGGAAACAATGATGTCTTTTTTATATACTTTTATTGGTGCAATGTAATTATACATTATAGTGAGATTCAAAGTGATCTTTCTACTTAAAACACCTAGAGTGTTTCCATGTGTTAAACACTAGCTGATTCATCCCAACAGGACCCTGAACCTTTGCCAGGATTATTTCCCCAATCTCTGGGTATAATATTGGGATAGCCTACTTCAGCAAGTTATAGATTTCTGACACTGACCCCTGACCTCTAGAACGGAGGCTAATGTAGTTATCATGGTAAGAACAATTTAGTGAAAGCCCAGGAGCTCAATGTTGTAGCCAAAACAGTGAATAAAAATATTCTGTTAGCCGGGCGTGGTGGCGTACGCTTGTAATCCCAGTACTTGGGAGGCGGAGACTGGAGGATCTGGGTTCGCCGCCAGCCTCAGCTACTTAGTGAGGCCCTCTGCAACTTCGTGAGACCCGGTTTCAAAATAAAGTATAAAAAATAGGGCTGGGGGTGTAGCTCGGAGGTAGAACGCCCCTGGGTTCAATCCATGGTACCTCAAAAAAATATTCTATTATACTTCAATAAAAAACTTACTGTAACTTTTTTTTTTGCTGCATGCCTGGGAAATCATAGAGATGAGGGGTACTGTGCTTCCTATCATATCTCCACTTAATTCTCCATCTGGCAAGTGCAAAAGATGGATGAGCCTTAAGAGAATTTCAGGGGACTGCTGTTGACGGTAGGATAAGTCATGCAGTAACTTGTTCTCCAAGTACATATGATTTTCTAAATGTAGTTTCCTAATCAAAACAAATAAACATACACTGTGACATACTGATTATAGCTTTCATCAGGACATTCTTTTTCTCTTTGCTTCAATAAACACAGAAAGAACATCAAAAGTAGTTTGATTTTACCTAAAAGGGCAGAAATATATTTTCAATTTAGAATTCTGTTAACTTTTTATTCTCTGTGTTATAAATAGGAACTTGGTTGTCACATCATCCAGGGCTACACTGAACATAATGGGCTGATGAGACCTGGAAGCAGGACAGGGCTAGCATTTTCAGTTCAGACCATGCATGCCAGAAAGTGGAAACAAATCCCATGGTAATATAATGAAGTTTCTTGGGAGGCAGTGTTGTGTGACATGTGAGTTTAATCCTCTTCAATATCAAGGACAGTTTGTTTCCTACCTCTAGAAAGAAGTACTATGATTGATGTTGCTCTTTGGATTTTAGAAGCATCATATACCACATTTTGTATGCCCCTCCACTCCTTCTCCTGCGTGACTTGAAAGGCCGGCAGCTTAAGTTGGGCTCAGAGGAAGGCTCTCCAGCTGGCCCAGGCTACAACTTTCCCACATAGCTTTAAGGACCTCGTGTGGCCAGTGATTCTCAAAAGTCAAATGAATCTGTAGAAAGACTGAATATGAGGTTTTCAGCAAAAACATCAGGGTTTTAGAGCAAAGCTATACCTTCTTCAATGAGGAGTCATTCTTCTTTGGAGGCACAGCACTTAATTTGCTACTGGGGCTGACAGAAACCAGGTGACTAGGAAATATAAGCTGCTTATCATGAACTGAAAGCTATCTGATCTACCTGGCTCTGAAGTCAGACACATCCAAGTGGAAATAGTATATAAGTGAGTGCATCTGAGAAGGTCTGAGAGCTTAAGTTTCACATGCCAATGGCTCGCCTTCCTAGTCAAGCCACATTGCCACCTCCCCAACTACCAACACTTAACACCTCTCTGAAGAGTTCTCGATTATCAGTTAACTGAAGAAAAAGAAAAATCTAGCATAGTTTATATACAGCTTTGCATTGTAAGCTGGCATCATGAAAATGGTATCCTTACAAAATAGTTTGCAGCGGTCCCCTTCAGTGCCATTCAGTCCCACCAAAGTGAAGGCAGAGAAGGAAAGTTCTCCCAGTAGGTAGAACTTTGAGTGATATATCATCTTTGCTTTTTCCTGGAAAGAGAGTCTGATGGACAGTGACAAATGGTTTGGTTAGATTGTAATGGAAGTAAGAAAAACAAGACCAGAGGATTTGTGACAAGGGGGTGAGAGAATAAATATTTGCATGCATATAAAAAAATGGGCCCATGGAGCCAGGCACAGTGGCACATGACTATAATAATCCCAGTATGTGGGAGGCTGAGACAGGAGGATCACAGGTTCAAGACCAACCTCAGCAACTTAGTGAGACCCTGTATCATAATAAAAATGAAAAAGGGCTGGGGGTGTAGTTCAGTGGTAGAATGTCCCTGGGTTCAATCCCCAGTACACACACACACACACACACACACACACACACACAATGGGCCCATTGTATGAAGACATTTGACTACATTGTCAATCCAATAGCCATTACTTTTCTTGAAAATGGAACCTCACAAGATCCTCCATGTTACTCTGTGCTCCTGAGAAGACTGACCACATCTCTACCTCAGCAAGTGAATCGATGAATCTAGGCAATCATGATGTTTCTAGTCCTCCTATCAGTGGTTGTCTCAGAAAGGGCCATCAGACCCAGTTTTGGCCAATGAGATATTGAAGAAGGTTTACTGTGGGGTTAGTCATGTGAGTTTCTTTATCTATAAATATAAAAATAGGAAATAATCCCTTCTTCTGCCTCTAGTTGTTAGTGTGTGAAGATGCGTTGCTTAGAATAGCTGTAACCTTCTTACAATCATGAAAGAAACTAAGATAATATGTTCAGGATGGCAAATCAAAAAGATAGAAAGAACCTGGACCCTTGACAAAATTGCTGAACCACCTAATCAACCAACTCTTGAGCTACCATATCTTTAAGACTTCTTAATATGTGAAATAATAAATTCTTTATTGTTTATACCAACTATCGAAGGTTTTCATTTCTTTGCAGTCAAAAATATCTTGATCAATAACACTCAATAAAAAGCCCCCCTGTGGAAGAGGCTCCATGAGCAGGTGGACAAGATGGTCCACCCTGCACATGTGAGTCAGCGCCCTTCTCCATCTCTCCCAGTACTCATTAAGTGGGCACGTGAACAAAGTTTCCATAGCAACGTACATGCAGATTATGCACAGCCTCAGCAACATGGACTTTCCATCACCAATGCTGAATGTCACTGTTGAGTGCCCAACTTACTATGAACAGCAATAAATGCTGAACCTCTGATATAGTATCACACTCCAGGGGTCCAGCCAGTCACAGGGAGGCAAGTTAATTTATTTGCTGTCTATAATCATAGAAAAGATAAAAATTTGTTGTTACTCTATTGGACATTTTTTTCTGGATTTGGATTTTCTTTTCCTGTCTAACCTTCCTATCTAATACTTGCTAGTACAACCATCCTGGACAGATGAAATGTCATGGAGTAGGCACAGTAATCAATGTTTAAGCACTCCAGGAAACTCTGGTACACACTGAAGTTTGAGAACCCTGCTCTGAAATATCAACCAATAAATGTTGCTCCCCCCCCATAGCCACAATATACCGCAAACCAAAGTGTGGAGGGAGGAGTTGGCCCCCCATTTATGCTTCTAGTGATCCATTTGCAAACTATTTGCTTCTTATCCCTGTAACTGTGAATCCTGCTAGTTTAAAGTCTGGCTACCTTAAAGAGAGGGATGCTTTTGCCAGGGAATGAATATTGGTTTGTTGAATGGGAAACAGAATGCCATTCGGCTGGCTTTGTATCCTCTTATCACCCAGCTAACAGGAAAAAAATGCTTTATACTGTTGACCTGAATAATTGACCTTATCTATAGAGAGTAAATGGGGGTTCTTTTTAAGGATTAGGGGCAAGAAAGAGTGTGAATGGAGCAAAGAGCATCTCTTGGGGTGCTTTCCACCCTGCCATGTCCATAGATGCTATGTAAAATGGTATTTTTCAAGGCAGTGCCCCAAGACTCTGATTTGTCTCGTAGTTGCCTGCTTCTGGTCAGTAGACATATGATAGACTATAGACACTGTAATGAAAAAGTACAACAACCCTGCATAAAAAGGACCAGCTATTGGGCTCTGTTCCCTCAGTAATAATGATCTAGGTTGCTCTAAGAAGCAAAACAAACAAACAAAGAACAACAACAACAAAAAAAACCTCAGACCCATTGAGGTGTTTCCTGGAAGCAATGGGAACATGAAATGGGTGGTGAGGCAAGGAATCCATCACTATACAGCAACTACAGATTTTTAATCAATCGCAGAAAGGAGTACTAGAGAACCTCCCCTTTTCTTTTCTGGTGTAATGTGCTGTATTTCATTGACTCTACAAGGCCATTAATCATAAGATGCACTCTTATTTATGTACCAGTGTGTACACACACACACACACACACACACACACTCTACTGCACTATGATATGATCGCTGCTTTTCATTTAGAATTTTCACTTTATACCTCTTGAGAGAGCTATGTTAGGTGTTTCAGATACAGGTTTCCATTATATATCACTCTTTTGCATAAGTAAAAAGGAAATATTTTTTAAAAATCAGTTAAGGTGCTACTAAAGTGGTAACAATCATAATCTCCACTCAATTATAAGATGCCATTGATTAATTACAAACATCTTAAATTTCAGGGAAAATAAGTATCTTAAGATTGGTAAAAATATGATTCATATTTATATTTTAACTAATTTTTAAATTTCTTCTTCTTTTCCATTCTTTTATATTGAGTGGTGGTAATAAACATGAACAATGTAATCCATAGTTTATATCAAGATGGGATTATAACAGAATTGGAAGGTGAATGGACATCGAGTTACCTAAGCATTCTCGACTTGAGGCTGGATACAGTGACTGATTACATTTTGCTTCCTCTTTGGGGATTAGTGAATTGTATTTTTTGCTATTTAGGATCTATCTGCATAATATTAGGCAGACATATAAGTTAATTTAAATAAAGAATATATGTAGCTGGGTAGTCAAAGGTGTGGACTGTAATGGCCATTGGTTTTTTGTTTTCTTGAGTCTCTTTTGGGAATTCCTTGCCTTATAACCTCGATGGGAGTCAGAGCTCACTGCTCACTACATCGGCCCCAGATGCCGGATACTTGCTTTCTAGTTCTCCTTGGGATGTGGGCGTATGCTTTACACTCAAAGCATGGACGCTGAGTTGGGAGCAAGTTTTGTAAATAAGAAGAGAGAGGGGAACACTTCTGCTTGTGGTGATTGTAGCAACAATGTCTAGTCTCCAAGGGCAACATTGCCAGCCACATCTACAGGGATATCTAGGGTATAATGCCAACTGTCAAAGGTTGTAAGCTGTGACATTTGACGCTAAGTGGCAGCAGCAGCAATGTCCACACAAGACTAGTTTTTTTTTTTTTTTAAATGTGACTTTGGATGTATTCTCAGCTGCATGGCCTCTAAGCCTGGTTGCTATCCTTGGCAGTTTTTGAGCTAACCAATATCCTTCCAATAAATCCTTTTTCTGCCCAAATCAGGGAGAGCAAATTGCTATTGTTTGCAATGAAGCTCCTTGATTGTCATAGACCTTCTGTCTCAACTGATGAGATATTGTTCCAACGGAAAAAAAGATGTGTTTTGTGGCAATAATACTATTTCCAAAAGTGCAAGTTTTACTTTTCGATTATATTAAAAGTTAGGAAAGACAAATGTTTTCCACCTACTAGTAGTATTGCCTGGGTCAATCTCCAGCTGGTACAAATAGTTAAGGAGGAAAACAGCTTTCTTTGGAAGTGTAGAAAATTTTTTAAATGTATTATTTGACTCCATGAAAACTCAACATGAGATTTAAAAATAGAAAATAAAGGGAATGGCTTCCATATAGTTTGTGATGCCCTTGCTTGTTATTGCTCCAGAGGAGTAAATAAGCAAAACTCTTACACGGATTTATAAATCTTTTTATTGAATTAGTGCTGAACGATAGTCATTTCGGCTATTTTCCCAAACAGCCTGGGTAGGGGTCCCCTCATCTCAACAGTTGGGGCTACGTGATTTCTACCTTCAGAATCTGTTTTTGTCTATTTCTTAGATAAAAACTAATTGGAACTATAAAGAGTTTAAATAGGCTCAGCGTTACAATTTGACATACTATGTGCTGAGCTTGTGTCTAGGCATTGAGGATGCACTGTATCCAAAAGAGTCAAAATTCAAACTTTAGTGGAACTTCTTTTCTAATTATTTCCCTCCTTGTCTGCCTGCAAAAGTCCCAGATGCCCCTTTCTTTCTTTCTTTCTTTTTTTTTTTTTTTTGCGGTACCGGGGATTGAGCCCAGGGGCATTCTACCTCTGCGCTACACCCCCGGCCCTATTTTTTTATACTTTATTTTGAAACCGGGTCTCACGAAGTTGCAGAGGGCCTCACTAACTAGAGAGAGAGAGAGAGAGAGAGACAGGGAGAGAGAGAGAGAGAGAGAGTGAGAGAGCTGAGGCTGGCCGCGAACCCGGATCCTCCGGTCTCAGCCTCCCAAAGTACCGGGATTACAAGCATGCGCCACCACCACGCCCGGCTCCCAGATGCCCCTTTCTATGTACCTATACTTTGTCTCATTTTCTCTGCTCCAGCCTCGCGCGCTGCCATCTATACCCTGAGTCAGGAAGTGTAGTGGGAAGTCTTAAGAGATCTGTTACAGAACTTGAGTGTTGTTGCTTTTTTCTATTTGGGAGAATATATATATGTAATTAGAATTTTTATAATGTTTTACTTCAGATGTCTAATTTTATGCTTTCAAGTACTTGGTGTAGTCAATATATGACTTCCATAGTGAAATAAAATCCAGATGCTTCGAAGCAGCCAATGAGGGTGAATCTCTTGATAGGGGAAGTTGTACTTTATAGTCTCATCTTTTAGCTCTGGAAACTGTCCTCAGGTGCTATTTTAATGACTGTATCACCCACTGACATTGGAGGGCAAAGACTGATGCCTGCTTTCACTGCTTTCGTCCATATATGGGTATATGGCTCTTCCTTGTACATCATTTAGTTCTACTGAGGCACACATAATGTTCAAATTAACTTTTACTAAAGGTTAGAATATGACAAAGTGGCAACAAAATATAGGATAATACAACTAAATAATCTGCTATATATTGTATAACTTTCTCATCTTCAGCTTTTAACCCATGCATGGCTCTTTCTTTTCTCCCTTGAGGTCTATTTCTGTAAGCATGTATCCCCAAATATCTGGCCTCATCGTTATTAAGACCCAGAAAGAGATGGGAGTGCCCATCTACCTCAGGCTCATCCCTCAGCCACAGGATGTACCTGAGGACCTCCCTTCTCTCCAGATAATTGATTCTGGTATTAAACACAGCTTCATGGAGTAAGAAAAGATGTCTATAGTGGTATAGCCTAACCCAACCAGTCCTTTCCTGAGTGATACAGCAAGCATCAGGCCTCTTACAAGTATGTGTGACAAAAAAATTCATCTTAAATTTGATTAGAAATGATATATAATTCTTTGGCTAAGTGTGTTAGTCAGCTTGCATTGCTGTAACCAAAACACCTGGCAAGGACAACTTAGAGAAGGAGAGATCTGTTTCTGGCTCACGGTTTCAGAAGATTCAGTCCATGGTTGGCTGGTACCATAGCAGAAGCATCATGGCGGAAGGGCATGGTAGAGGAAAACTAACGAGCTTATGGTAGCCGGGAAGCAGCGGTGTGGGGGCTTCCAGGGCATGCCTCCCATGACCTACTTCTTCCAACTAGGTTCCATCTGACAGTAATCCATACAGCTATCAATGGATTAATCTATCAGATGGAGTAATCCACTGATGAGGCCAGAGCCCTCGTGATCCAATCACTGCCTAAAAGTCCCACCTCTGAACCTTCCCATGCTTTCAACACATGCATTTTGGGGGTGAACATTCCAGATCCAAACCATAACACTGGGATAACTGAAAAGACAGGCAGGTCTCCAGGCGTGGCCAGACACAGAGGTTCACATGACATCTTCTGTTCTTTGTCGTTTGACAGAGCTTTTTGTTCTGTGTCTTTCTCTGTCTCTGTCCGTTTGTCTTTTATGCTATTCCAGCCTCTCTTTCTCTCTCTTTTTTCTTTGTCATTTTCTCCTTTGTTTTCCTTTCTAATATGTCCATTAGAAAACTGCTCACATTTTGGCAAAAATGGCCACCAGCAGTTTTGGAGTTATGTTAAACAACAACAATCTCAAAAGAAAGGAAAAGAAAAAAGAAAAGAAAAGAAAAGAAAAGAAAAGAAAAGAAAAGAAAAGAAAAGAAAAGATGGAAGCTCTTCCTAATGGTTCTAGAAAAATTACACAAGATGACTGTGATTGGCTCAGCATGCTGCCTGAACCAATACTGGAACTAATGGGTGAGGTGTTCTAGTGGCCAGTGTGGATAGCGCGCCTACTCCTGAGGAAGGGGAAGTGGTACTTTGGAATTGACAGTTCCACCAGGGAGCATAGAGGCATTTCCTGAAAATAAAACTTCCATTTGAAACTTAATGGATTGGATACAATCTGGCATTCCCAATATTCATTCTAAAGGTATAAGTATAAAAGAGCAGGAGATTATTGAAATTATAGCTAGACGTGATACAATTGATATGGACTACATATGAGACACAGAATTGGGAACCACAAGCTTTAAGATTAGTTCAGTCATAGCAGGTTGAAGCATTCTGTCACCACAGGTGTAGAGAATGGTCCCCAAAGTATTAGCCAAGTCTGGATCCCACATAAGACCAAATGCTAGTATCAATTCAGGCATAAAGAGTTGCTTTTAAGTTAACAAATTAGAAGGGAAGGATCAGATATGAGGCTATGACTGGGACAAGAACCACAAATAATTGACCTCATTGGAGGTAGGAAGACAAAGGGTGTGCTCTTAAAAACAAAATATGGTGTGCACAGATAAGAAAATGTACCACTATTGTAATTCATCTCCTTATTACTAAATGCTCCAATGAATGAGTGATGCATAAAAGACTTCAAAACAAGTTGATTTCTTTGGTGGTCACAGGTTACTGTTGCCTTATCCTAGAAACTACACAGCCGAACTGGTTTAGTAATGGAGAGATTATATTCACAAGCACTGATAAATTGTTCAGTTTAACACTGTGGCTGTTAATTTCTTGATTTCACATTCTACAGGAAATCTAATGAAGCCAAGAACTCCTTAACTTTTTTTCGGCCACATTCTGCAATAGAAAGAGCTCCCTATATCTTCTCATTCCTAATAGAACTACAGATTCTATTTTCCTCACAGAACAGCTGAAATAACCTATTAAGTAGGAGGTCGAAGGTTTAAAAACAAGTTAATGTCCATAATGCATTGTAAGTTTCCTTACCCAACAAGAACCATAAAAAGCATGTATATGAAGCTGCATGCAGCATACTGTGGTATGAAGTTGAAAACTCAGAATTTAACATTAAATATTTTGAGCTTGCTAGGCATGATGGCACATGCCTGTAATCCCAGTACTTGAGAGGCTGAGGCAGGAGGATCCTAGGTTCGAGGACAGCCTTAGCAAGTAGTGAGCCTCTCATCAACCTAGTGAGACCCTGTTGCAAGATAAAAACGAAAAATAGGGCTGGGGATATAGCTCGAAGGTAGAATGCCCCTGGATTTAATCCCCAGTACCACAAAAAATATTCTCTGCTAAAGGCAACCAGTCTTCAATTTTGCTGGGACTTTTGGGAATTAAATATCTTCCAAAGCTTTCCACTTGAAGGTAAAGTGGATGAAGTATGGTTCCCATGTTGATTGATGACTAACATTTGTCCTGGGGAACATAAACATGGCCCTATTGTTAATCAAACCTGTTGTCCCTCTAATTATTTCCCTGGGGAATTAAAGTATTAATAAATTGTATTTTAAAAGCTTACTTATTTATACTATAACCATATTTTAAAATTATGTTTCATTATGAAAAGAATATTTGACTGCACAAAAGTATTTTATTTGTACCAATATAAATACTTTTGTGGACTGACCCAATAAAAGGAACCCAATAAAAATGCAACTTATTGCATTCTTTCTGTAGAAAAAAAAGTGTGTGAAATCCAAGAAATGGTTAGAGCTTACTTTTGGTGTATTAACTGGAGACTGCCATTATTAAACTTGTATTAAGTACCTTTATTTTTTTAAGTGCTGTATTATAATTGTTTCATTGGCCAACCTCCTGTATTGCTTTATTGCAATTTCTTTCTGTTATATATTTTTTCTTTTTCTTCTTCCTCCTCTTCCTTCTCCTCCTTCTCCTTCTTCTTCTCCTTCTCTCTGTCTCTGTCTCTGACTCTGTCTCTCTCTGATGCTGGGATTAGACTTAGGGCCTCACCCTTGCTAAACATGTGTTTTACCATTGAGCTACATTCTCAGTCCTTTCTGTTATATTCTTTTTGATGGGGGGGGAGTACTGAGGATTGAACCCAGGGCATTCTACCTCTGAGCTACACCCTCACCCCTTTTTATATTCTTATTTTGAGACAAGGTCTCGCTAAATTGCTGAGAATCATGCTAAATTGTTGAGGTTGGTCCCAAACTTGGTGATACTCCTGTCTCAGCCTCCAAGTGCTGGGATTATAGGGATGCACCACCATGCTCAGAAGACTTTGTTATATTTTTAAAAGCAAAAGGGCAAGTGCAGATATAACCAAGAAAAGCTAAACTCCCCCTTCAGTAGAAAAGATCAGAAGTTCTTAATTTTTTCATCTTCCTTTCACATGAAATATAGGATATTGGAAATCGTTAGCATGGTAATAATTTCTATTGTCAGAGTTCATTTCTTGGTTTCAAAAATGTAAAGGAATGAAATTCTAAATTCCTTTAAAATCCAGCTTAAACCAGGTGTGGTGGCTCACATCTGTAATTCTAGTACTTGGGAGGCTGATACCTGAAAATTGCAGGTTCAAGACCAGCCTCAGCAACTTAGTAACACTTGCAGTAACCTAGTGAGACCCCATTTAAAAATAAAAAGGGGCCAGGGATATAGCTCAGGGGTAGAATGCTTCTGGGTTCAATCTCCAGTACCCCCCTCCCACACACATATATCAGTTTAAAGAAACCAACAAGGAGTACAAATCATAGTGCCCTGTTGCATTAGATTATGAGGTTGTAGGTTACTATTATGTCCTGTCTTAAGGGAGGTCGATACACACAGACAGGCGTGTCAGCCTGCATTCGGGGGTGTAAAGAAACCATTCAGCCCTATTGGGAACAGTGTAGGAAGAAACAATGCTGAGCTTTCATTTCCTGAAGGACACTCATAATTTATGAGATTTCTTTGCTGCTTCAAAACATCTTTAAGCTTAACAATTACTTGTTAAGCCACAATAATGAAAACCAAGATCATAAAGAGCAAATGCTCCATATTGATATAGGGTGGGATTTTCTAATGTAAGCTAGGGGAACAATATCTGAGCAGAAAGGGTTTTGTTTTATGTTTTGTTTTTTAATTGCTATTTTTTAAATAGGTTGCCATAGAAAAGGGTGTGAGTTTGTTTTAGCTTTGGCCTCCACTTCCTGTGTAAGTCCTTTGGGATGGATGTTTAGTATAGATATGAAATCATTGGGGGAAACCAAACAAAAAGAAAATGTTATTATGAAAGGTTAAACATTAATTTTCCACATAGTGATATGAAAGGAAAGTCAGTTTGGCAAGGCAAAAAGGGACTTTGGCAAAATAGGTGGCTCTGGGTTCTCCATCTAGGTTCCCTCAAAAAAAAAGGGCTCTGTTTTTTAGAAAGATTCTTTCCAGATACTTAAGCAGGCTACAAGCCAACAAATGCCTCTTTACTCCACAGGCTGACGTTTGCAAGAAATAGATGATTACGCTCAGGGTGTTTTCTAAGTTGATCATGTTTTTGAATCCTCCCCTTTAATTAGCTAGCATATGCTTTACAAAACTGTAAGGTAGCTGTAGAAGACATACTACATCCAGGTGTTAATTACTTCTTATTTCAGTAAGGAAAACTTGAATCTACGAGTGGACATTGATCTATCACCCTATGTTGATCAAAATACGATCACTGTCAAACCACACAGCAAATGCACCAGGACGCTGCCCTGATTCACCATCTTCTCTCTTGGAGTTGGGAAAGGAATAGGAAGATCAGCTGCAGTCTCTGGAGAATGTTACTTTTCCTCCTCAACACCTCCCTGCCCTGGGTCAAATGATTCCTTGCAATGCAGCCAATACAAGCCAAAAAGGGTTTCATATAAAAATGTTTATGGTTCATATTATTTCATGTAAACATCCAAAGGGGAAAAAGAAAACTCCAGCAGCTTGTCATGAAAAAGATTAGATTCTCCCCCAGACTTTGGTTTGGAAGTCTTCCCAAAAGAAAGCTGACTGACGAAACTGCTGCCATCTTAAGCAGTACAAACATGACACACTGTATTAAAATGTAGTCATCTGATTTTTATAACCATGGTATAAGAACCCTCAAAGCCATCTTGTTTGGAATCTTCAGAGAAATGCACACCTTTGTGGTTTAGGATCAGCTTCTCCTTGGCGGCCTCCAGGAGTGACTACTCCTTAAGTTCTCTTATATCCACTCCATGGTTCCCATTTCCTTGTTCTCTGTGCCTGGTGAAAACCGGTATATCAAATTCAAGCAGTATCTCTTAAGTTTTTTTGTTTTTGTTTTTGTTTATTATTTTTTTTTTTTTTGGTACTGAGGATTGAACTCAGGGGCATTCTACCTCTGAGCTACACTGCCAGCCTGTTTTATTTTTATTTTTGAAACAAGGTCTCGCTAGGTTGATGAGTCTCACTACTTGCTGAGGCTGTCCTCGAACCTGCGATCCTCCTGTCTCAGCCTCCCAAGTACTGAGATTACAAGCGTGCACCACCATGCCCGGCTTATCTCTCAGTTTTGATTGTTCTGGTCAATCTTGTCTTTGTCCTCACTGTGGTTATTATTACCACCTTGAAACTCATGAAACACATAAAATCCTTGATCCAGGCTCTAAACTCATTTCCTTATTGAAGTCGAGAACTCTAAAAAATAAAGTTTTGGCACTAAATACTTGTTACTCATGAGCAAAAATTCAGAGCAAGCTGAATGTGTGTGTGTGTGTGTGCATGCACGTACATGCGTGTGGGAGGGGTGGGATGACTTTTATTGCAGTTTGAAGTTTTAGGATGTAATATTATTTGTAACTTTACTTACTTGAAGCACAAACCAAGAAAATGTGAGTGACGTAGCATTGGAAGAGACACTTTTATTCCTTGTGCTGCTTGGATGCCAAATCACTCGTTTCCTTAATCCACGGCAAAGCGTCCCTTCTTTACAACTTCTTTATGGAACTAAGCTGTGAACCCTGGAGGGGAAGGAAGCCTGTGTCCACCCACAGACAGCCTGTGCTTCTCAATCCCAACGTCTAGTGTAACCCTAGTTCATAAAGTCTAAAAACCATGGCTGCTTAGCCGGGTGTGGTGGCATACCCTTGTAATCCCAGTACTTGGGAGGCTGAGACAGGAGGATTGCAGGTTCGGGGACAACCTCAGCAAGTAGTGAGACTCTCATTAACCTAGCAAGACCCTGTTTCAAAATAAAAATAAAATAGGGCTGGGGATATAGCTCGGAGGTAGAATGCCCCTGAGCTCAATCCCCAGTGCCACACACACACAAGAAAAACCATGGCTGCTGAATAAAAGGAATGAAAGTAATCAGTGAGCCAGGTGTGGTGGTGCATGCCTGTAATCCCAGTACTTGGGAGGCTGAGACAGGAGGATTGCAGGTTCAAGGACAGCCTGAGCAATGTAGGGAGACTTTCAGCAAACTAGTGAGACCCTGTTTCAAAATAATAAACAGGGTTGGGCTGGCGGGGTACCTGAGAGATAGAATGTCCCTGGGTTCCATCCCCAGTACCCTCCCAAAGAGTAATCGGTGAATTAGTAAATATGTGTTTATAAACACTGTGAGTATGAAACAAAAGTCCTTAGTAGGTAAAAATCAATCTATGATATTTAGTTTGAAAGAATAGTTGCTTGGTTTATGAATATCTAAACTCTTAGAGTAAACGTACTTTGTTTTTTCCTTGTTTTTGTTTTCCTAAGACTAATAATTTTGAAATGGATGGTAATGTAGGTAAAAACATTTTAACACAACATGGTGTTATTTAAGTGCAATCAGGTTTTATATTCAATTACATGTGAAACAATGGCCTGAATATGAAGTGGCCCATAAGCAAGAAGTATTATGTTTAGAAATAATTATAGTAATATAATAAAGTAAAATAGATCTGGATTTCAAAGGTATTTATAATGGATTAAATGTTTCTAATCCTTCATCTGAGATATTCTTAAAACTCTATCCCCAAATATACCAGTGACATTGCAGGAAAATTTCAAGGGAGGTAACAAAGTACTATTAAAAGAAAAACTGCAAAAATGTAAAAATTTAGTGAAAAAAAAGAACAACTACAGATATTTTGAAATCTGTTAAGTCTTCTTGAAAATATTAACATTAGGTCTGATTACCATTAATAATAAACATATTGGGTTTCTTTTCATTCCAGAATCCTGATAATTAGTATTCTGACCCTTTGCAATTCCTTGTTTATCAAATCTTTTCTCCCTCATGATTCTACAAATGAGCCAGGGAACACCTCGGCATGGTATGCGCTAAATAAAACTACAGCGAAATTCCTGGTTTAAAGAAAAATGTGGCTCTGTTTATTGTAATTGTTTTCTTATTTGACATGTATAAATCCACATCTTTTAATTTTAACATTGACTGCATTCAGAGTATTAAGGTCAAAGGTTGTCCTTTTCTATGTTGAATTACTGGTAAGAAGCTGGCAATCAAGTGAAAGTTCTTTATGGACTGGACTCAAAAACTCTTGTGTACTGTCAACCCAGTATTCATTTCTCAAAGCAAATGTCATTTGCACAATAGTTCTGTTGTGGATTCAGAACCAAGTTCCACTTCGACAATAATAGCACAGCGGTAAACTCCTCGTCAGGCCCTGTGCTGTGGATGTCTGGTTTTAGCCAGGCACTTCTTCTTTTTTTTTTTTTTTTTTTTGGTATTGGGGATTGAGCCAGGGGCATTGTACCTCTGAGCTACACTCCCAGCCCTATTTTATTTTTATTTTGAAACAGGGTCTCACTAGGTTGATGAGAGTCTCACTACTTGCTGAGGCTATCCTCAAACCTGTGACCCTCCTGTCTTAGCCTCCCAAGTACTAGGATTACAGGCGTGCGCCACCATGCCAGGCAGCCAGGCACTTTACAGTCATCTCAGACTGTCCTTATTATCTCTGTTGGATCATAAGCTCTTACAGAAACCCAACTGTTTATGAATAAGTTATTTTCCTGCCTACCAGCTACCTAGCTCTCAATATGCATGGTCTTTCCACAATCCCACCAATATTTAACCCTTAAACTGAAATTCTAGTAGAGTTTGCTCATTGGTGTTAGAATTTTAAGAGATTATTTCCTAATCTTTTCTTTTTTCTATTTTCTAAATAGTTTTATAAAGAACTTGCATTATTTTTTAAGAAAAAATAAACTTGGTTTAAAAAAAACAGTGCCAAGGAAATGTATTTTTATGCCAGTAAAATTTCTGATCTACTTTCCTATAGGACTATAAAGCCACTTCAGAAAGAATTTTACTTATTAGAAATGTAGAAAAAAATCCTCTTTTTCTACAAGTATGAAAACGTCCTTCACTTCTCTCCCCACTGAGTTCCACTGTAGTTCAGAAAATGAGATTTCAAAAGGTGTAGAAGTGGAGGCAAATTGGTGACTTACAGACCATATCAAGCCCAAATCCGTGTTGTATTTGGTAAGCACATGATTTAAACTGAATGAAATGCTTCTTGAATGGAGTCAGCTCTGCACCAGCCCACCCCACATCTAGGTGACCTTTGTCACCCCTAAAGGCATTTGATTTTGACACTCCTGTGCTAGCATGGGTTAAGAAGTAAACTGAGACATGATGTGACTAAGACATGTCAGGCAAAACAGCATTTGTACAGATGTCATCCTTCTGCTCTTCATCTTGCACATGGAAAAAATTTCAGGAATAAGGAATTACAGCTAATTCAGAGTCCATAGCCACAAGCTTTGTTATAATCTAATAATTTTTCTCTTATAACTTCCTTTTTAGTCCATTCTAAAAATAACTAGTTCTTAGTTAATATTCCCAGAGCCTAACTTTAATCACATATTTATTTTTCAATAATTCTTTCTTTCCTTACTGCATGCCAGGCCCCTTTAGGTATTAGGGGAAAATGGATAAGGCTGAAAATCTCATCCCTCCTTAAAGATAGCTGACATGTAAATTAAAACAGGAATGTGCTAGTTGATATAAAATAAATTCTGTGGAAACAGAATGAAGATTGAGATTGTGCCAGGAAAAAAAGGTGTCCAAAAGTGACAATTGAGCTGATTCCTGGAAGAGAAGTAGACATTCAGCTGATGATCTTGTCAGACAGAAGCATCTCAAGGTAAAGGAAGAGCAAACACAAAACAGGGATTCAGAGAAAGGCTTGGGAAATTCAGGGAGTGACATGGAGTTTTGTTTTGGTGTACCAGAGACTAAGGAATAGGAAAAGAGGAAATATACATTCATTCATTTAATAATTTATTTGTCCAATGACTTATGCTGTAAGCATTAAGTATATAACAACAATTTATATATTGCAGGTATATAAAGCTAAAAATTGTAGCATTGCCCAAGGTTATGCATCCTTTCAGAGATATGTTGCATTCAGTGCTTGATCAGTAAGTTATCTAAAGCTGAGGCCCAGCTGGTCCAACTTGGGACAACTCTGGATGGCCATTCCAGCTGCAGAGCTACCCCTGAGATGGGTGGAGAGACCTTTGATGGGGCTGGATGACAGCTTGGCTTGTCCCTCTGCCCAGTCATGCCTTTTCTTTTCTTCCACAGGTGTTGATCCATATAGAACTCCCTAATAAGGATCCTCCTTTAGCATTTTCTCGCGTGTACAGATTACGAAGTGTCATACTGTGTAACTTGGATTTTGTGCTGCCATCAACTAGCACCAGTGAAAGTCTTTAGCAGGGAAATGACTTGATCATAAGTGTAAGTGTAAGGGTGCAAAATTGAAGACAGGGAGATTAATTAGAAGGATGTTATAAAAGTACAAGAGAGAACTGTTTGAAATCTAAATAAAGGCAGTGACAGTGCAGTGGAGAGAAAAAGATGAATTGAATATGGACTTATGGGCAATATTGGCCGGATTTGGCAACTGGTTATAGGTGGTGGGCATGGTAAAATCATCTAGGCATTATAGATCTTTGGCTTGGCACAAAGAATAAATTTTATTTATTTATTTATTTATTTATTTATTTATTTATTTTTGCGGTACCGGGGATTGAACCCAGGGGCGTTCTACCTCCGCGCTACACCCCCGGCCCTATTTTTTATTCTTTATTTGGAAACAGGGTCTCACGAAGTTGCGGAGGGCCTCACTAAGTAGAGAGAGAGAGAGACAGGGGAAGAGAGAGAGAGAGAGAGAGAGAGCGAGCTGAGGCTGGCCGCGAACCTGGATCCTCCGGTCTCCGCCTCCCAAAGTACTGGGATTACAAGCCTGCGCCACCACGCCCGGTTCAAAGAATAAATTTTGGTGCCACTAATCAAGATAGGAAATATAGGAAAAGAAGCAGGGTCATCAGTGAACTGACAAGTTCACTTTTAGACAATTCAATGCAGTAAATGCATGTGATACTTGGCAGAGAGTTGAAATAAATATACTGAGATATCAGGAGGGAAGTGAATGCTGGAGATAAAGGTTAGGGACTCATCAACATACATGTGATCATTAAACACATAGATGTGAATGAGCTCAGAGTGTCTCTGTTCTCTAAAATGGTCAGATCTCCTCCATATTGCTTACAAAGCAATTCCTAACTCCTCCAAGTGACATTCAGGCAAAACAATGATGGTTCAGCACTACGGACAGTGGCAGGATTGCCTGTGTGTCCCCACCCCCTCCTCGCCCCACCCCCAGTGTTCTGTTCCTGTCTAGTTTTTACACCTTCCCTCCTACCTCTTTTTTGGACCATATCTCATGCTTATGGTAACTGTGCTAAAGTCATCTGGTTCAAGCTTTTCTTTTCTTTCCCTTTTCTTTTTTTAACTGGAAGAAGAAATTGCAGCTCAAAGAAGCTAAACGATTTGCCCAAAGCCAAATTCCTGGCAAGATAACAGAGCCAGGACTCTTGTTTCCATGAGAGTGGCTGCAGGTTCTACTGCAACAAAACACAGAGTAGAAACTTCACAATTCTCCAAGCAACAAATTTCAAGCTAACAGACATTTTTCAAACAAAAGCATGCAAACAATCAACAGATATGAAGAAAGGCCCAACATCTCTAATCCTCAAGGAAATGCAAATTAAAAGCACAATGGCATATCACCTTACCATATGTCATCTCTAAGAATGATTATTATAAAAAAGGTGAAAGACTGCCAGGCGTGGTGGTGCACACTTGTAATCCCAGTACTTGGGAGGTTGAGAATTGAGGATCCAGGTTCGCGCCCAGCCTCAGCTACTTAGTGAGGCCCTCCACAACTTAGTGAGACCCTGTTTCCAAATAAAGAATAAAAAATCGGGCTGGGGGTGTAGCTCAGAGGTAGAATGCCCCTGGGTCCAGTCCCCAGTACCACGAAAAAAAAAAAGAATGATTATTATAAAAAAGGTGAAATATTGCTGGGCGTGGTGGCACACGCTTGTAATCCCAATACTTGGGAGGCTGAGACAGGAGGAGTACAGGTTCGAAGTCAGCTTCAGCAATTTAGTGAGGCTGTCAGCAACTTAGTGAGACCCTGTTTCCAAATAATAAAATAAAAAGGGCTGGAGATGTACCTCAGAGGTAGAATGCACCCAGGTTCAATCCCCAGTACCACACACACACACACACACACACACACAAAGGTGAAAGATGACAAATGATGGTGAGGATATCAAGTAAAAGAAACTCTGGTACACTGTGGGTATGTAAATTAATACAGCCATATGGAAACAGTATGGGAGTTATTAAAAAACTTAAAAATAGAATTGCCATCTAATTCAACAATCCTGCTTCTAAGTATATATCCAATGGAATTGAAATCTATATGTTTAAGAGATATCTGTATTCCCACATTCATTGCAGTGTTACAATAGCCAAGATATGGGGGTATCTGAAGTGTCTGTCAATGAATGAGTGAATGAATGAAAAAAAATGTAGTATATGTACATGATGGAATACCATACAGTTTTAAAAGAAGGCTATTTTGTCATTTGCTACATTATGGATGAACCTGGAGGACATTATGCTAAGTGAAATAAAGCAGGCCCACAAAGACAAATGCTGCATACACTTATATCTAAATCTAAATTTAGATAGAATCTAAAAAAGAAGTCAAACTCATAGAAGCAGAAAATAAAATGGTGGTTATCAGAGTTGGATAGGGGATGGGGAAACAGGAAATGTTGGTCAAAGGGTGCAAAGTTTGTTAGACAGAAGGAATAAGTTTTAGTGACCTATGTATACAGCATGGTATCTATAGTTAATAAGAATATATATTTTAAAATTGCCAAAGAGTAGATTTTATTTTTTTTATTTATTTATTTATTTATTTATTTATTTATTTATTTATTTATTTATTTTGTGGTACCGGGGATTGAACGCAGGGGCGTTCTACCTCCGTGCTACGTCCCCGGCCCTATTTTTTATGCTTTATTTTGAAACCGGGTCTCACGAGGTTGCGGAGGGCCTCACTAAGGAGAGAGAGAGAGAGAGAGAGAGAGAGAGAGAGAGAGAAGAGAAGAGAAAGAGACAGAGCGAGAGCTGAGGCTGGCCGCGAACCCGGATCCTCCGGTCTCCGCCTCCCAAAGTACTGGGATTACAAGCGTACGCCACCACGCCCGGCTCAAAGAGCCGGCTCTTCCCACAAAAAATGTAAGTAGGTGAATTAATAGATATGCTAGTTACATTGATTTAATTATTCCATAATGCATACATAGATTAAAATATCATATTATACTTCATAAAAATATATAATTATTTGTCAGTTAAAATGAAAACACATGGTGTCTAAAACAATAGACAATAAAATAATAATAAAATAAAATAAGAAACTTTAAAAAACTATTTCTTTGATTATTATTATTCTATTCTTTCTTTTAATTCCTTTATTGGCTATCTTAGATCTATTCTTAATACACCATCTTTTCTCCCATGCTATTCATTCCTTTATAATTTTCCTCAGAATTCTGAAATCTTTGGAGCTTGTTTTCAAATTCATTGATCTGATTTTCAGCATTTTCCAACTTTGTTCTTTACTACTTCCATTTCATGTTTTTTGTTACTTTTACCTATCCTATTCTTATTTCTAAAGCAATCTTTTCTAATAGCAGATTATTCTCATCTTAAAACACAATGTTACTTTTATGACAGTTTTATTAACATATAATTAACATACTATAAACTTTTCTCTTTTATTTTATTTATTTATTTATTTATTTATTTATTTATTTATTTATTTATTTTGCGGTACCGGGGATTGAACCCAGGGGTGTTCTACCTCCACGCTACGCCCCCGGCCCTATTTTTTTTTATACTTTATTTTGAAACCGGGTCTCATGAAGTTGCGGAGGGCCTCACTAAGTAGAGAGAGAGAGAGACAGGGAGAGAGAGAGAGAGAGAGAGCGCGCTGAGGCTGGCCGCGAACCTGGATCCTCCGGTCTCCGCCTCCCAAAGTACTGGGATTACAAGCGTGCGCCACCACGCCCGGCCCCCTTTTTCTCTTTTTAAACTATACAATCCAGTGATTTTAGTATAACCAAAATAGTGCAACCATCACTACTATCTAATTTCAGAATGTTTTCATTATCCCCAAAGGAAACCCTATACTCATTAGCAGTCATTCCCTATTTCCCCACCGCTCAACCCCTGGCAATTACTAATCCACTGTTTCTATGGATTTGCCTAGATAAATGATACTTCCTATATGTGTAGAATAATAAAATATGTAGTCTTTTGTGTCTGGCTTCTTTCACTTAGTGTAATGTTTTCAAAGTTAATCTGTGTTGTAGCATGTATCAGCACTTCATTCTTTTGTGTGTGTGTGTGTGTGTATGTGTGTGTATGTATGTGTGTGTGTGTATGTGTGTGTGTGTGTGTTACTGGGGATTGAACCCAGGGGCATTCTACCTCCAAGCTACACCCCCAGCCCTATTTTATTATTTTGTTTTGAAACAGGGTCTTACTAAGTTGTGGAGGGCCTCATTAAGTTGTTGAGGCTGGCCGTGAACCTGGATCCTCCGGTCTCCACCTCCCAAGTACTGGGATTACAAGCACACGCCACCACACCCAGCTTACTTCATTCTTCTTTATGGCCTAATAAGATATTCCTTCTGTGTGTGTGTCACATTTTGTTTATCCACTTATAAGTTGGTGGACACTAGGTTATTTCCTATTTTTTGGGTTATTATGAATAATGCTGGTATGAACATTTGGGTGTAGGTTATAGTGTAAACATGTTTTTTATTTCTCTTGAGTAAATGTCTAGGAATAGAACTGCTGGGTCATAGGATAATCTATGTTTAACTTTTTGAGGAACTGCCAAACTATTTTTCAAATTGGCTGTACCATTTTATATTCTCACTGGCAATGTATGAAGGTTGTAATGTCTGTGCATCCTAACCAATACTTTTTATTGTCTGTCTTTTTTATTATAGCCATTCTACTGAGTATGAAATAGTATCTCACTATGATTTTGATCTGTACTTAAATGACAAATAATGTTGAGCCTCTTTTTATATGTTCATTAGCCATGTGCTTATCTTCTTTGAAACAATGTCTATTTGGATCATTTTAAATTGGATTATCTTTTTGTTATTGAGTTGTCAAAGTCCTAGAGACAAATCCCTTTTTAGTTATGATTTTCAAATATTTTCTCTCATTCCGTAGGTTTCCTTTGAAACACAGAAGTTTTTAATTGTTATGAATTCAATTTATTTATTTTTCTTTTATTATTTGTTCTTCTGGTGTCAGACATAAGAAGCTGCTGCCTAATCCAAGGTCATAAGTGTTTATTCCCACGATTTCTTTTGAGAGAGTTTTATAGTTTTGGTGCTTATGGTTAGGTCTGTGGTCCACAGTGTACATATGTTATCATGTTCTTTTGAATACTGTTGATAACCCAGTATCTTTTTATTACCTTGTATTTAGAGATTTTTCTCAAGTTTTTTTGTCTTTTCTTTTTTTGTTATTAACTGTTTCATGGATGAGACTATATAAGTTTATTCCTCTGGGTAACTTTCTTTTTATAGGTTTATAATGTGTTTTATATTTTTTCCTTTGGTACTGGAGATTGAACCCAGGGACATTCTACCTCCGAGATACACCCCAGCTTTGTTTTTGTTTTATTTTTTAATTGTGTGTGTGTGTGTGTGTATGTGTGTGTTACTGAGGATTGAACCCAGGGGCATTCCACCTCCAAACTCCACCCCCAGCCCTATTTTATTTTTTATTCTTTATTTTGAAACAGGGTCTCACTAAGTTGCGGAGGGCCTCACTAAGTAGCTGAGGCTGGCTGTGAACCAGGATCCTCCTGCCTTGGCCTCCCAAGTACTGGGATTACAAGTGTGCACCACCACGCCCAGTTTATTTTTTTATTTTTGAAACAAGTAATTTCAAGAAATCCCCCACCAGTTAGAGAGTCAGTGGCCATAAGATTCAAACCAATCAGTTGTTCAAGATGAAGACAATTTTTCCATTTACTGAAACCACGGAGAAATTTCTTGAATTGGTTGCCACAAAGATTACACTGCAAAATTATAATGATGGCCATATTTACAGCCAGCACAGCACCATCTTGTGAGTCATTTCTCAATATAGATTGAAGGCATAATTCTTTACACGGAAAAGTTCAGTTAACTAATTTCTAGCTGCGTGGTATTCTTAGCACCGGCAATAGCCCTGCCGGTGGTGCTAATGAGAACATTTCAACCTAAAACGCCTAGATGATTCCAAAGCAGTTCAACAGCCTCAAGTAAGGGAAAGAGCAAGAGGTTTATTGTGTCCGTCAAATTGCTGCTGCAGAAGTGCTGCCTAACAACCAACCACTAATTTTAGAGGCTTAACACAATTAATGTTTTTTCTTGCTCAAGGTTTTGGTCAGCTCTACATTCCTTTCCTCTTTCTTAAATCAGTGGCTATCCACTTTTTGCAGAAGTAAAAGCAGTAAAGTCACTTTTTAAAAAAGTCTCTGTATCACATCCACTAACTTCAGTTAGCCAAAGCAAGCCACATGTCTGGGTCCCATATGAAATAGGTAGAGAAATATAGTCTCCTACTCAGGTGGGAGGCACTGCCAAGCCACTTGGTAAATGTTGTGTGACTCTATAGCAGGGCTAGAGAGACGAAAATTGGAAATAATCCAATTACAGCATCTTTAATTTTCTTTGCTATTCTCTTTATTGTTTTATCTTCCATTTCATACAGTCTTACATGACTTAACACATGTCTGAGAAATTGTCTTCAGGTCATTTTGTCGCTGTGGGAGCATCATTGAGAGTATGTTACACAAACCTAAATAGGACAATTAATCCTTAACACTTAACATGGTCTCATGATGCAATCAAGAGATGAGGTGAGCGGGGCATAGTGGTGCAAGTCTGTATTCCCAGTACTTAGGAGGCTGAGAAAGGAGGATCACAGGTTCAAGGTCAGCTAGGAGTACAGCTCAGAGGTAGAACACCTGGGGTTCAATGCTTAGTACCAGAAAGAGAGAGAGAGACACCAGTTACAGTCATTTAATATCAAGTATTGTACATAATTCTATGTGCTATACTTTTATACTATTGGCAGTGTGGTAAGTTTATTTACACCAGCATCACCACAAACACACAAGTGATGTGCTGCTCGATGGTGTTAAAACAGCTACCATATCATTGGATGATAAGAATTTTTCTGCTCCATTAGCATCTTATGGGATTACTGTCATATATGGGGTTCATGGTTGACTAAAACATTGGTCTGAAGCACATTGGTATGACTGTACTTCTAAGGATCATAGAGAGTGAGATCTGTAAGGAAACTTAGAGGTCATCTAGTATGATTCTTTCAGTTTACATATGAGCTATCTGGGGCCCATAGAGATTTGGGGACTGGGCTAAGATCACATAGTCAGTATAAAGCTCTACTACCTTGAACTAAAAGTAACTCTTAACTTTCCTTTCTATAGTCTACCTCCAAAGCATAATTCTACGTGGAATTCTGGGTTTAGTTCACGAGATAAATGTATGAGTATAAAGGCTCTGAACTTCAATCTTCAGAGGTAAAATCCTGTGTTGGCTAAAGACTTTTAGTAGGACATTGAGGAGAGACTTTATTCTATGTTCTGACTTGGAAAAAATGGCTTTTCATAGAGTAAGCACTATGTGTATGTTGGCAGGGGGACTTAAATTTCTAATGAAAATATTTACAGCCGGGCATGGTGCACACTTGTAATCCCAGTACTTTGGGAGGCGGAGACCGGAGGATCCGGGTTCGCGGCCAGCCTCAGTTCGCGCACGCACGCGCGTGCGCACACTCTCTCTCTCTCTCTCTCCCTCTCTCCCTCTCTCTCTCTCTCTCTCTCTCTCTACTTAGTGAGGCCCTCCGCAACTTTGTGAGACCCAGTCTCAAAATAAAGTATAAAAAAAAAATAGGGCCGGGGGCGTAGCGCGGAGGTAGAACGCCCCTGTGTTCAATCCCCAGTACCGCAAAAAAAAAAGAAAAGAAAATATTTACAGACTGTGAGTTATTATTTAAAAATAGGTAATATTTCCAGAAGGAAATGTTAGTTTGTTTCCCAGTTGCTTTCCATTGTCCCTGAGTTTCATCTAACAAAGAATCAAA
>PVJS01010012.1:0-41130 GCA_004027185.1 Glis glis | reverse complement strand
GCGCCACCACGCCCAGCTCACAACACTATAAATCTAATGGATATTTAGAGAACATTCCATCCAGAAAAGCAACACATTAACTTTTAAAGGGTTTATGGGTATACATTGAGGTAAATCATATCCTAGGCTAAAAAGAACCCTCAATAAGTTTGAAAGAAGCATATGAAGTACATTTGGAGATCAAAAAAGGATTTCACTATGATCGATAACAGAAAGATAAGTCCATCAATTAAACTCATTTTGCATAATGGATTTTTCAGCTTTTACGCTTTAAGTAAATGAACTCTATGCACTGAGGATACTGATTAGGTTCTACTAGTCAGTGTTACTAGCAGGAGAGTAAAGACAGGGAGGGGAGTGAGAGCAGGCTATGCATTATCCCGTTTTCCTCTCCATCCCTGGAGGGTATCTGTATTTTACCAGGCAGCTCTCTAGCAAAACTTTCTCTCTCTGAGTCCAGTATGTGCTTCTTCTCTAACCCTTTCACACGTAGGGTGGACCCTATCATTATCAGTTCTCAGACAAGACACTAGTGTTTTTCTTACACCCTAAATTTAGTTTTGTAAAGTCTTTTGATTCACCATTCCTCAAATTACACAATTTGAATGTACATCTTTTTCTACCTGGGACAGTGACTATAATGAATTTGATATATAAAACATTTGTTTTAATATTTTATTTACTGGCTTCCAAAGTTTATCATACTTTAAAAGGTTATTTTCAAGCCGGGTGTGGTGGCATACACTTGTAATCCCAGTACTTGGGAAGCTGAGAAAGGGGGATTGCAGGTTCGTGGCCAGCCTCAGATACTTAGTGAGGCTCTCTGCAACTTAGTGAGACCTTGTTTCAAAATAAAGAATAAAAAAATAGGGCTGGGGGTGTAGCTCAGAGGTAGCATGCCCCTGGGTTCAATCCCCAGTACAGCAAAAAAAAAAAGATTATTTTCATAGAAATATTATATAAAGTTTCCTATACTTTCTTTTGCTACTTTTATGGCTACAAACTATATTCATACCTATGAACCACCTAAAATTTTTTCTAATATTAGAAGTGAGGTAGTATTTACAATTTCCCTACAAGTGTTGTGACCCTTCTTGCTCATTTATTTTCAGTTTGACTTTTGATGTCTGCTTGTCAAGTTAAAATATACTATTGGTATTTTTTGGACAAAAATTTATAAAATTAAATTAACATGTTTATGAGTCAACTTCATGACAAATGCAGTATTCTGTTCTGAAGTTTTGTTAAATTTTTCATCTGTATTTTCCTTGCCACAGATTCTTTACAATTACTGTGTCCCCACAGATTTTATCAAAGATGTATTTATATATTTTGGTTTCTACTATAACTCATAACAGGTTTTTGTTTGCCAGTATGAAGCCTAGTGATTCTTGAAATTACTATTTTAATTTTGGATCTAGCCACTTTGCCACATTATTTTATGTTTGTAATTTTCTGGGTTTTTTTCCCTTTAGCCTGTTTTGAGAACAGAAACATAAAATAAGCCCCTGGACTGTGTTCAACAAAAGCTTCAAGGAAAAGATGACCCATTAGCCGAGTCCCCAGCATTAAGTGGGATCTTGATAATTGTAAGTACAATGGGAGGAACATGAGAAGAGTGTTCTAGATTAGGAGGGAACATATAATAATGGTTGTAAGAGACAAGACAGAGTCATGTCATTCAATTTCAAGGATCAATGACTAGTTGTAGGGATGCATGTTGAAATAATGTGGGTGGCACTGATTTGTGTTTCAATGTATGTGTTGCATTAATATATGTTGTGTGATATGGGAGATAAACTTTGTGATACGTAGAAAAGGAACACATGGGTTAAACACAAACTAATGAGAATCTGTAAGACATGATGACTGGCAGCAAGAGGAAAGAAAGAGGAGAGGTGAGGGGTTTTAACTGGGGCACTCGGTGAAAGAAGGAATTTGTGAGAAGAAGTTTGAGTTCAGTTTTGGTGAGATTAAATTTGAGAAACTTGCAGAACATATACATATTAGTTTACTAAGTATATGTATTTATTAGACCCACACATTCATTTATTTATTTAATAAATATTGATTAAATGTCCTCTTGATGTCAGGTACATTCTTCATGGCAGGAACATACAATATGTTCCCTCCCTCATTTTAACTATCAATCCCACGCAAGTGTATAGATGAGCAGGTTTGTAATTGATACATTCTCTATCTAAAAAGACAGCAAAGTGACTATTATGGGCTGAATTTTATCCCCTCTTCTCAAATTCATATGTTGAAGTTCAAATCCCAGAATGTTAAGCATATTTGTGGAGAAGACCTTTAAAAAAGTGATTAAGTTCAATGAGGTCGATAGGATAGAGTCCTAACCCACTGTGATTCATGTCCTTATGAGAAGAGGAAGAGATGCACATGAGCAGAGGCGAGACTATGAGAAGGGGCAGCAAGATGCTGAGACAGGGGCAAGGCCTTGGAGAAATCCAGCCTGCTGGCAGGCACCTTGACCCTGGACCTGCAGTCTCCAGGACTATGAGAAAAGAAATCCAGCCAGTCTGTGGCACTTTTTTATGGCAGCCCTAGCAAACTAACACAGTGACTATTAATCAAAATGTTCCTATAGTGCCCATAGAACTGACAGAGGAATTAAGAACCAGCTAAAGAGCTGGGCATGATGGCGCACGCCTGTAATCCCAGTATTTGGGAGGGTGAGACTGGAGGATCACAGGTTTGAGGACAGCCTCAGCAAGTTTGTGAGACTCTCAGCAACCTAGCCAGACCCTGTCTCAAAATGAAAAATGAAAATGGGGCTGGGGGTGTAGCTCAGAGGTAGAATGCCCCTGCCTTCAATCCCCAGAACCAAAACAAACAAAGAACTGCTTGCAAATTATTCTCTTTAATATTTTTCAGAAAGCAACTAAATATTTAAATTCAATAATAAAATGCACTATATTCTTTCTGCAAATAGTATAATTTACTAATAGAACTTTTGTCCGCTTCAATCACATCTGTGTTATATTTGCCATTTATTTTTTCACTGGCAAATGAACTTTATTTTTCAGTTTCAGAATGATTCAAATTCAGGGATAAAGCATGGAAATTAAAATGTTTCCTATTCTGTGACAGGGAGTAATTAGGTGATATGCTTCAGTATGTTGACCTTTCATTTTTAAAGCCATTTTCTCTACAGCTTTATTCATATTACATTATAAAGAGGCAATATTCTCATAAGGGTAAATAGCAGAATTAACTTATATTTTGTTAGTAAATGTCAGTTCGTCAGTCTTGAACAAATTACTCCTAGAAAAATAAACTTATACTTCATGGTTTTGGGAAATGCAGTTTGAGTTATTAATATGAAAACAATAGCTGTGAAGAGAAAGTAAATATTTTTCAGATATAATTTGCTTAGATTCTTTAACCTGAGAAAACAGAATCAATAACTGCCAAGTACTGAAGGTGGTAACTCCCTCACTTTTTGAATCTATACAAACTGATGGCAGTGCTCTTCCTTAAATGTTTCCAGAGACCAAGACTTAAGCAATGTTTTTCTCCCACTGGTTAATTTAGTTTTTAAGAATTATCAGTTAGATTATGTTTTCAAAAGCATCTGGCTTCCCCTTCAAGTGCTTGAAAAAAATATCATAATGGCTCAATTGCAGAGATGGGGCAGGCCTTTCTGACCCCAGGCCTCTGATTTGGGTAATTATTAATTTTAAAGCCAATTCAAATTGGCTTAACCAATAATAAAAAACAGTTTTCTGGTGTATATGCTAAAATGTCCGGAGTATTGGCAGATTACAGGCACTAATTGGGTTTCTACTCCTTCTTTCTAGTATTCTTTTTGCATTTCCTTTTCAGCTTATTGACCATATCCCTTCAAGGGCTCAGAAGTGCCATAGTTGGCTCTCATCTCATGGAAGGAAATGTGGCCAAAATAGGTCCCACCCCCTAGATCCTGGAGTAGGGACAGTCCCTGGTAGTAACCCAAGAAAATAGTATAAGAAGATATAAAGGAGACCCAGGCGTGGTGGCGCAGGCTTGTAATCCCAGTACTTGGGAGGCGGAGACCAGAGGATCCGGGTTTGCGGCCACATTCAGCTACTTAGTGAGGCCTCCGCAACTTCGTGAGACCCGGTTTCAAAATAAAGTATAAAAAATAGGGCCGAGGGTGTAGCATGGAGGTAGAACGCCCCTGGGTTCAATCCCCGGTACCGCAAAAAAAAAAAAATTTAAAAAAGAGGATATAAAGGAGTAATATAAAGGAAATATTGTAAGGACTTCTCTATCCTGATACGTGATTATACATTAAAATATTTTTATCTTAAATGAAATGAGAAAAGTTCATTTTGAAAGTTCATGAATTTGACTCTAATAAAATGGCTGAATAATGCTGCTTTTAGAAAAATACATATGTTGGCAAGTATACTTTATCTAACTAATGATAACCAAACAAGTTTGTAACATAGTAGTTTTATTTTTTAGCACAAGTACTACTGTGTGTATTTTAAAAAGGGTAGGAGACTGCCAGGAGCAGCGGCACACACCTGTAATCCCAGTACTTGGGAGGCTAAGACAGAAGGATTGCAGATTCTAGGCCAGCCTCAGGAACTCAGAGACCCTCAGGGCACTGTTTCAAAATAAAAAGAATGAAAAAGGCTGGGGAATGTAGCTCAGAGACAGAATGTCCCTGGGTTCAATCCCTAGTCACCCCCCCCAAAGGTAGGAAACCAACTAAGTGAGCCTAGGTTTTTTTGATTTTTATTTTTGTTTTCATTTTGTTGCTTTGTTTTTGTGGTACTGGGGATTGAACCCAGGAGCATTCTGTCTCCAAGCTACACCTCCAGTCATTTTTGAAACAGGGCCTCACTAGGTTGCTGAGAATCTCACTAAGTTGCTGAGGCTGGTCTCAAACCTGCAATCCTTCTGTCTCAGTCTCCCAAGTACTGGGATTATAGGCGTGCTCTACCACACCAGCTGAGCCTAGTTTTTTTTTTTTTTTAAAGAAAAACCCACTGCTTGATTTAATGCAGAGATCAGGCAATTAAAAATCAGTACTTACAAAGCTCCTTTAGGGAAATACATTTTATTAGGTGCTAATCTAACTGATTAGGCAGCAATCAGACTTCTTTGTATTCAAAATAAAGCAATTAAAGTGACAACATTGTTTCATTTACTCTGATTAGGACTCTTAATTAGGACATCAAGAATCTTTAAGATAAATGATGACAAGTCTAGGAAGAAGTTGTGAATCTGATTTAGAGCCAATATTGTATTACTTAACTGTGGCTTATGCCACAGAGAACAATATATCATTTACAATCACGTCTTAATATTGATTGCATGGATACAGTATTATCTCTGTGGCACAGGTTCTCATACTCACTCAACAATCATTTCCTGAATATCCTTTAGGCATATAAAATTTTAAATACATGATATTCAGAAAGATTCAAAAATTTGATGATCCAATGAGATAAATATGCACATACCTAAATATATATGTGCCAAAGAAATATAAATAATATTCTGATAGAGGAAGGAAGAAAGAACAATAAAAAAATGCTGGGCTCTGTACCAGCAGGGCATGGGATGACGCAATGACAAAAGTGCTCTTGAGACTTTATTCCTGGTCTCGAAGAGGTGAGAGGGAAGAAGGCAAGAGAGCCAAATCCCCAAGTGAAACTCAGCTCTTCCTTTTATTATAGGTTTACAGAATTAAGATTGGGTCATTAAATCATTAACTGTCTCTGGCTAAGGAGTAGAGCATTGTTAGGCAGTTTTTGCAGGTGCAGCAGAGGTTGCTGTCTTCAGCTCTCTCCTTGGGACAGTCTTCCACCCTTAAGCAAAGCAAGCAACAGGTGTAGTAAAACAGAAAGACATAGCTTAGATAGGGAAGGGGCTTCGAAGTCACTGTCTTCAGTTCCCTCAAGAAAGACAATCTGCCAAAGCCAATAAAAAGCTATAAATCCTTAAGCCAATATTCTTTAAACTTAGAACAGTTTCCCACAAAAAATGTCCTGAATATGTGGAAAATATTTCTAGTGGATGTGAAATTTCAAAAGTGGTTGAATGATGAGAGAAACACTGAGGAGAAGGTGCGAGGAGGGTTCTCCTCACCCCCAGGAAGAGGTGAGACTCACCCACAGAGGAGGAGTGCACATGATGGGCACAGCCTAGTGTGAAATGAAGCTGTAAAAGTGTATTATGACCAAATTTACAATGGAAGGTTTTGAATCCCATGCTACGGAATTTAAACTCTATTTTCTGGTTAATGGGGATCATTGAGGAATGTGCAATGAGAGAGTTAAGGTTATATAGAACAATGAATGTATAGACTAGTAACTCTTTTGGCTGCATTAAGCATTATGCTTTGAGAAGTTCCAATTCTCAAAGGAAATGAACAAAAGGATGGAGAAGAAGCAGCTGTCAAGTGATTGCAATAGTCCCAGTGAAGACTATTTCTATAGAGTCATTAGGGAAAAAGAGAAAGAGTCAGAATTAAGAGACATTTTGAAAGTAGGGTTGATAAAATTTAATGATGTAAAGGATAAGGGAAATGTTAAAGTCATACATAACTGTAGTTGACACTGCCAGTTACCTTTCTTTTTTTTTAAATGCAGATAAATATTTATAAGCAATTCAAATATTAAAAAGCTTAAACATTTCTTTTTAAAAATATACTTTGATTGGTGCATTGTGATTATATATCATAACTAGGTTCAGAGTGATAGAAACATACATGCACACAGAGCTTGGTGTGTTTCCCTCCAAATCCCACCCCACTCCCTCCTCTTATCTGTACATGTTATTGAGATTGACATTGATAATTTTGTGTATATACACAGCATTATTTGAACTGTTTCCTTCACCAAGTCTCCTTTTCACCACCACCTCCCTCCCTTCATCCCCTTTCACTACTCTACTGGAATCTCTCCTCATTTATCTGAAGTCCCTTTTGTTTCCCAATTTATCTCTAGCTTCCACATATGAGAGCAAATGGTCACTGCCGGTCACCTTTCAATATTTACTCTTCTTTCTCAGTTAAGAACATCGCCCAGAAGTTTAGCTGGACACATTGCCATCTGGTTAGAAGATTATATATTATAGTTGCTATAACTAGATGTGGCCGCATGATTAAATTCCATCCTGAAAGGCATAAATGCAACTTCTCAAAATTCTCAGTCAAAATGAAGTGTTTTGCTGGGCGTGGTGGCACACGCTTGTAATCCCAGTACTTTGGGAGGCGGAGACCGGAGGATCCGGGTTCGCGGCCAGCCTCAGCTCTCTATGCTCTCTCTCCTTGTCTCTGTCTCTCTCTCTCTCTACTTAGTGAGGCCCTCCACAACTTCGTGAGACCCGGTTTCAAAATAAAGTATAAAAAATAGGGCTGGGGGCGTAGCGCGGAGGTAGAACGCCCTTGCGTTCAATCCCCCGTACCGCAAAAAAAAAAAAAAAATAATGAAGTGTTTCATTTGTCCATTTTTTACTTTAAGTTGCCAAGATGTACACAGGATGTACTTAGAGCACTTCCAACCCATAGGTACTATAGAACCCAAGCCAAGCGCTGCAGCCCATGCTCTTGTGCATCAGAAACAGGGAAGTAGGTGCCTGAGTCACTTGACTGCAGGACCACTTCTGCAGCCCAGGCATGCACACCTCCGGCCACCTTTTGCATGATATAGAAATGAGGTTAAAAATGTATCTTTGTCTTTCGTATTTTAAGTTTTTATGTTAAATTCACCCAAGATTAATCCTGGTCAATTCAGTGGCATCAAGCTTCACATCTGTGAAATTATATAGCCGTCACAGTTAATTCAGTTTTTTTTTCTTTGTGGTACTGGGGATTGAACTCAGGGGCATTCTACCTCCGACCTATACCCCCAGCCCTATGTTATTTTTATTTTAAAATAGGGTCTTACTAGGTTAATGAGAGTCTCACTACTTGCTGAGACTGTCCATGAACCTATGATCCCCCTGTCTTAGCCTCCCAAGTATTGGAATTACAGGCATGCGCCACCACACCCGACTTTAGTTATGTTTTAATAATAAACAATCTGAAAATTTTGATGGCTTAAAGCAGCAATGTCTTTTTTCTCATTATGTCATCATGTCTCTAAGTTATGCTTAACTTAGAGAACCATAAATATTGGTGAATATTATTAATAGTTATCATAATTTTAAAAAGTGATATCATTTACCAGGAAGAGGAAGCAAGAAGGAGGGAAGGAGGTAGAGGTGATAAATTTAACTATTGATATCTTGTCTATGAAATCAGGGATTTTTTATGTAATATAAAACTAGAAATATGGATCTTGAATCTGAGTGACACTAGATATAAAGCTGTTATATCTAGTGTAGACATATACTAGATATAACAGTATTTATATAACATACAGCAGTATATATAACACATATATATGAACTATATACATATAGGATTTTTTTGGTACTGAATTTGGAATTGAACTCAGGGCCATTCTGTTTCTGAGCTACATACTCAGTCTTTTATTTTATTTATTTTATATTTTGAAACAGGTCTTGCTAAGTTGCTAAGGGTCTCGCCACGTCCCTGAGGCTGGCCTTGAGCCTGCAATCCTCCACATCCCATGTACTGGGATTACAGACATGCACCACCGTGCCCAGCCCAATTTTCTTACTTTTTACTGGTTGAATAACTAAAGTATTATAATATTGAAGTTTGATAAGAAGTGTATAAATTAGGGGCAAATATGAAATGATAAACAATAAAGATACTTCAACCGCTATGTAAGTCTAAATGAAACTTTAAATTCACTTACTCTATGGTAAAGTCTTACATAATATAAAAGTGTGACAGACTGAAAAATTTATGAATGTCTAGTTAAAAACCTGAAGCATAGTGGATTATTAATAAGGAGCAAAAGTTATAAACTCCAGGTGAATCATGCTGCCTTTTCTATTTAATCTTATGAAAAATATTTTTCTATTTAAAGCACTAAACAATATCATTATATACATACTGTAGTTATAGGAATCCTTAACTGATATTGAAATTCATTTCTTTAGCTATCCATAATTTAGAATATTTGAGAAATTTGTCCAAATATCCAGGTTCTTTTACTAGCAATCCACATGCTAGACACTGCTTTGCTTTGAATCAAATTTGAATTAAATAATTTTAGTTTGTAAAAACCATCAGGCAGGTCTCTAGGAAAAAAAGAACAGCACATATAACAGATAAAAGGAAATGTCTATGTCTCTTAAATACTTAGTAACCATCACTAATGAAACAAGTTTCTTGGTGTCCATGCATTATGGGGTGGACAATTTAGATGGCCCCTTTGTTGAGCTTACAGAAATATATAATGATCACACACACACAACCTCAAGAGGGTTATATGCAGAGTTACTATAATTATAGGAATCTTTAATACTTCTATTTGTAAATCCATACTTAATTCAGTCATTATTTACTTGAATTAATTTCCTAAGTGAAAAGTTCTATTTCACTAATCTTGAGGGTATTTTAAAAATGAAATAAGTTAATTATATAGAATGTAAATCAAATTGGGAATTGTTTTATGACTTATGTTGATTGCCAAATTGTGGGAAGCTGGGCTCGGTCGGCCAGCCAAGATGGAACATCAAGCCACCTGCCCCAGCCATTTGCCCAGAACCCCAGCGCTATGTGTTATAGGGTTATTGGGCTTCAGATGTTTTCTATTATAGACGCCGTGGCTGGCTGCCAAGTCTCGTGACCTGCACTTGTTTACCAGACCTAGCACATGCGCAGTTGGGAAGCGCACGCGTTTGGTGCATGCTCATTGCGTGCTTGCTGCTGGAGAACCTATGAGAGGAGGCCTGGCCTGCGTGTATGTGGCGTGAGAGACGTGTGATTGGAGGATTGCTTCTGGCGTGATTGGGGAGAGGTTGCTCGTACATAATATAAGCGGGATGCCGATGTTAATAAAGAGGAAGCTGAGAGGAGGAAGCTGAGAGAAAGGAAGCTGAGAGGAGGAAGCTGAGAGAAAGGAAGCTGAGAGGAGGAAGCTGAGAGAAAGGAAGCTGAGAGGAGGAAGCTGAGAGAAAGGAAGCTGAGAGAGAGGAAGCTGAGAGAAAGGAAGCTGAGAGAGAGGAAGCTGAGAGAGAAGATAAATAAAGAGGAAGCTGCACCATCTGTACTGAAGTGTCTGTGTGTCGTCTTTCCTGGACTCTGCTGGTCAGAACTCCAGGACTGCGTCAAGTGGTGGCCCGTACGGGGAACGGCAAGTGGTGCCGATGTTAAGAGAGGAGGAAAAATAAAGCTGAAGCTGAGAAGAAGAAGCACCTCAGAACTGTGACTTGCGTGGTTCTTCTCGGGGTCCTGCTGGATGGGGCTTCGGGTTGCGACACCAAATTAACCTATATATATCAGTATATTGTTAGAGAAGCAGCATGTATTGGGGTTGAAGAAAGAAAAGTAGAATATTTTTTCTAGATTTATCACTGGATTTTTACTTTGTCTCCTTAAAGGTACATGGTCTGACTTTTTAAATTTAAATTTATTTTAACTGATACATAATACCCTAAAAATTATGCATATTAATGGGGTACCATGTGATATCTTGGTATATATGGTCTATAATGCTTAAATCAGGTTAAACATGTCTATCTCCTCAGCCATTTATCATTTATCTATGATGAAATCTTCAAAATACTTTCTTCTAACCTTTTTACATGTGCAGATATAGATATTATTGTTATCTATAGTCAAGCTACTCTACAATAGCACACCTGAGTTTCTTGCTCCTATCTAACAGTGAACGTTAGTCACTTTCTTCTTGTCCCTCCATTCCCCCTCCTCTCCCCAGCCTCCGGTAAACACCATTCTACTTTCAATGTCTGTGAGATCAACTATTGTACATTCCATATATGCATGAGATCATGCGGTACTTGACTTTCTGTCCCTAGCTTATTTCACTTAATGTAATCATCTCCAGCTCCATCCACACTACTGCAAAGGACATGATTTCATCCTATCTAAAGGTTGACTAGTTTTCCTTGATATATATGTACCACATTTTATTTACCGGGGGACTTTAGGTCATTTCCATTTCTTTGTTATTGTGAATAGTGCTGCAGAAACATGGGGGCACAGATGTCTTGGCATACTAGTTTTTAGTCTATTTTAAATTTGTTCATCTAATTTGTCATGATAACACATTTACTATAGGAGTAGATTTGTTCCTTATTTGATTGTTCAGTAGAACCTCTGATTTCCAATTAAGAGGGACCATGGGTATCAGTGGGAAATGAGCATTAAAAAATACCATGTCCCTATCTATTACAAACCCATGATGTGTGGCAGAAAAATCCAACAGACTGCAAGCCTGAGACAGAAGAATGTTAAACTCTTCGGAAAGAGATAAGGAACGTATTTTGATGGACTATGTGAGTAGTAAAGTGGGTTAAAAGAGTGGAGGTTTGTTAATATGAAAAATAAGATAGAGACCTGGGGCAGAAGCTTTGGATTTACACGAGGAGAAATTTAAAAAAAAAAGTTGACTATGGAACAAGAATTCAGCAGTCACCCTTTTCCTTTCCTTTCTTTACAAGTACATTTTTTGGTGGGGAGAAAAGTTTTTTAAAATGTCACAAATTTAATCAGCTCTTTTCTTTCTTTCCTTCTTTTTCCCCCACTGGAAATAGTGCTTATTCCCTGTGGTAATTCTCTGTTTACAGGATCTTAGTTGCTTACTGTGTAACTGATTGTGTCACCAAACAGGTGGGTGATTAATTACCGTGACAAAATAAGACCTGAGTACTTTCTATTTCTCTGTAAAATTTCATCCTTAAAGGCCCTTCCTGGGAAATGTTAAAAGGAAATAGGATTTTAAAAACTTCATGTTTTTCAAGTGATGGAGAAATTAGTCTTGAAGCAGGAATGCTTTAAGAGAGTAGAAATGAGTGAAGCAGCCTGGGAGCCGGGCCACAGGGGATCATGGTCTGCAAAAAAATTGAAGCAGGGTCAAAGGAAACGCCTCCCACTCACTCCCTAGCTGCTGCCATTTTGAATGGTCCAGAATTGCTAGACCTTCCGTTCTTTTGTTTTTTGTTTTGGTACTGGAGATTGAACCCAGAAGCTATAACCTGAGCTATACCCCCAGCCCTTTTTATTTTTTTTTTTATTTTGAAACAGTATCTGGCTAAATTGCTGGTGGTCTTACAAAGTGGATGAGGCTGTTCTTGAACCTGTGATCCTTTTGTCTCAATCTTCCAAGTACTGGGACTACAGGCGTGCATCACCTCACCCGGCTCAGATCTCCTCCCTTTTAAAGACAAGTCAGAAATCTGGATCTTTATTTGAAAACTTCTTCATTTTCAAAGGCAACTCCTCCAAAAAAAATTAGGAAATAATATACCAGACAAAACTCATATGTGCACCCAGTCTAGTAAGCCAATGGCTTCTAACATACAGGCTTTGTTCTAAAGACATGTCTGTTTCATATTTTTAAAATATATTGGGAAGATAAAAAACTCTTTCTTTTCAAATTAATTCAAATTTAATTGTTAAATATACAATTTAGGTCTGGCAATATCCTAAGTACTGTTAGGTACACAAATGAATGGGTAAGAAAGGGCTTTGAGCTTTGCAGAACTTCAGGGAAGAACAAGCCCATGCACATCAAATTAAAAATACAATATGGATCACCAGTGTTCATGCTGCCCACTTTGCTAGAATTTTTTAAATGGAAAAATAATGATTTTAAAACCCATTCTTTTGAAATACTTTTCATATTATAATTATTAGCACATATTAAGTATAGAAAATAATGGCATTCATTGTGAAATTTGCACACATGCATATAATGTGCTTTGATTAAATCCACATTCTCTGCTATCTTTTTTTTTTTTTTTTTTGCAGTACCGGGGATTAAACCCAGGGGTGTTCTACCTCCGAGCTACACCCCCGGCCCTATTTTTTATACTTTATTTTGAAACTGGGTCTCAAGAAGTCGCAGAGGGCCTCACTAAGTAGCTGAGGCTGGCCACGAACCCAGATCCTCCGGTCTCAACCTCCCAGTACTGGGATTACAAGCGTGCGCCACCACACCCGGCCTCTGCTATCTTTTTTTACCCACGTATGTCCTCTACCCCTTCCCCTTCCTTGATAATTCCCCTACTACTTTCATCTTTTTTTCCCCATAGTAAAATCCATTCTTGATATGGGAAAATAAAGTATGTAAGTGATATTCTATCATGTAAAAATAAGGTTCTGAAAATCCATTCTTTTTGTACCACAATAAAATGTTTTGCTTCTGGGGATTTTTATTTTCTAAGGAGTTAGTTCCAACCAACATATTTTCCCTTAAAGGATTTAATTTTTTTTGTTTTAATAAAAGTTCTAAATTCAGCATTCAGTGTTCTACCTATGCTAGACTTTGAAGAGTTTGAATAGCTTCTAAGCATGGCAAGGAATTTTCTACTGAATTGATGTGTCAGGAAAACAGTGAATTCACATTTTTAATAAGCAGAAGGAAATTAGTCTTAAACTAGTTGACTTGAACTAAGGGCAATTTTAATTGGGTAGTTCAATTGTCAGTCTTTATCCTTATAATTATGTGGAGAACAGTATTAAAGGGAATGAGCAGTTTTTAGAAAATTAAAAAGTGTTGATACTTGCCTTGCATAGTTTTGAAATAGACATTGCTCTAGTCTACTGAATAAACAGTTTTTCCTCTCCCCAAAAATCACCTAGTAGATTTCTTTTTACTTTTTCCAATAAGAACACATTCTTTTCACTTTCTGCAATGAGGGTGGGCATTAGGGTCATTAGAGCATCGAGTGCCCAGTGAACTGACTTTTGGACGCCAACCCTCCAGGTATGTCTCACTGTTACTCAGCTCACTCTTGTTCTCTTTTTGTCCCTTGCTCCCTAGTCAGGGAGGACTAACCTTCCTCCTGTATTTCTGGATGAAGGAGCCAGTGAGCTATGTGCCAACCCATCTGCCTTTCCTTTGATCAAAATAACTCTGAGTCTCTACCTGTGACACAAGGATAAGAATTGCACATCTGTATTGGACAGGGTTCTCTAGATTAACAGAATACACAGAATGAGTTTATTTGAAAAAAGGGATTTATGAGATGGGCTTACAGTTTGAAGCAGTGTAGTCCCAGGTTCTGACTGCACGTGGAGAGTCAGAGGAACCAGTAGCTGGTCGAGCGGTCTAAGAGCTGGAGTCTTAGGATCGGAGCAACCACTAATTCAGTCCCAGTCCAAGACGTGAAGATCAGGAAGCTCTTCGGAGAAACGATGGTGAAGTTCCAGTTCCAAGAGCTGGAGGCCGAGAAGATCAAGAAGCTCTTCAGAGAAAGGCAAAGCCAGCAGCCGACGATCTCAGGCGAGAGCAGATGCATTTTCCTCGGAAAGAGTCGCACCCACTCTACGCGGCTTCTCCCTCTTTTATCTAAGTCCGCACCTATCAGAATTCTGCTGCCTACATTCAGGGCAGGGCTTTCTGTTTAATCTGCTGTTACACACCCAAAATCACATAATCTTCTTGGGTGTGTCATGATCAGGTCAAGTTGACAACCTAGACTGACTATCACAACATCTTATAAGACTTTTTGTTGGGATGATATTAAATAATAATGCCTAGGATTGTACAGTGCTGGACCCTCTTCCCTTCCCTTCCCTTTCCCATCATACTACTCACTTTAGTTTTTCTTTCCTGTGTTGCTGTTGGCTTTAGGGGAGTGTTCAGAGGCATTCAAAGGATGAGTGTTGCCCCAGCGATGGTAGGTATGAGAGGCTTGATGGTCTGCAACTCACAAGGGCATCTGCAATGATGCTCACCTCACAATTCAGAATGTGAAGCATATTTAGGGTTTACTCTATTGTGGTGATTTTTTTTAAAGTCTATCAATAACAAGATGACAAGTAATTGTTGAATATCTAGTATATACTAAATGGTGTACAGTAGTAAAAGTATAATCTTGAGAGGGTCACCGTGTACTTACCCAGATAAGAAACAACAACAGTAATAACAAGACAGCAGAGAAAAAGGAAGACCTAAACAAGGAGGGATGTGAGAGGTGGGAATGTCTAAAGGGATCTGAGTTGGCCAATGAGGGAAGATTCCAGGTGGTGAAAGTAACCTAAAGAGGAGGGGAAGGTCCAGTTGCCCCAGACTACACCCTCTGATTGAAAACAAGTTAAATCACTGCTAACAAAGCACGTGAACCAGGTCAACATGTTACCCAGTCCTCTGCACAACTACTTAATATAATTTCCTTCCTAGTAGAACATAGCATTTTATTCCCATAAGAATCACTGGCAGGCTTCTGGGGGACATATATTTAGATCTATGCCTCCAAACAACTGCCGACTTTCCCTACAACCCTAAATGTTCAAGGCCATGCCCCATATGCACCAACCCTTGAATGCTTTAGTTTAAAAAATGATGTTAGGTTTGGAGGGTATGGTAAATTAAAAAATAAACTCTTGTCTTTATCTCCCCATTTTATTGTTGATAATCCAGTCACAAAAATTCTGATTTGGAAAAAGGAAGAGAAAAATGATCATTACCTCATAGCATTTGGCTTTGGTACTTTATTCCAGATACTAAAATGTAAAAGAAAACAAGCAAAAGGAAAGAGAAGAAATGAAAGATAATTCCTCAAAGGGAGCCACCTTTTTTTTCTGATGAGAAAGCAACATGAGGTGAGACTCCATAGAGATCTTGTTATTTGGTTTCTAAGCAGATTTAAATAGTATACAATTTTAGGTTTATCCCATCATGATTAACCTAACAGGACAAAGTAGGAGACTGCAGCAGGTATAGTACCTCTCTCCCCCACAAAACTGGATTGTACACATGGGCGCTTTAATTTTTCTGCCAATGGGTACTTTATTTATTTATTGGTGCTACGGATTGAACCCAGGGACATTCTATATCCAAGCTACACCCCAGCCTTATTTTACCTTTTTATTTTGAAACAGGTTGTTGCTAGGTTGGTAAGGGTCTTGCTAAATTGCTCTGGCTGTCCTTTAACTTGCAATCCTTCTGTCTCAGCTTCCCAAATACTGGGATTACAGGTATGCACCACCATGCCTGACTAAAGGGTACTTTAATTTTAAAAAATGTCTCCATGCCCCACTTTGTCTGGCAGCAAGGCTTCTAGTTATTGCATTTGCATCAGCTGTTTTGTTTTGATTTTGTATTGACTGACTTTGTTGTAAAGGAGTTTATTTTTCATTGTTTAATGTGTTCATGCATTTTATTTCTCTTTAGAAGGGCAGGCACCAAATATTAGTAAATGTATGCATTATGAGCAACTACTGAATTTATTTGCTGCCTCTGAGACATTCAGAACTGTTTAAGATGCAGAAAAGTATTTATTTTTACTTAATATATGAATAAAAACTCAATACAATTTTAAACAGTAGCTAAAACTGATTTTTATGCCTTAAAAATCTTTATATTTCAATTATTCTCTTTATCTGCACATACAAAGAGAAATGTTTTTGAAAGTGAGGTGGTGTAGTTAAAAACACCCCATAACACAGCTCCATATTCTTCTGCTTTGAATATCATGTATTGATACTAATGTTTAAAGTAGTAAAGGAAAAAGAAGGCATATCAGACTAGTATTCAAAAGAGATACCAGGTAGCCCATGGGAGGAAATTAGTATTTATAGAACATACTAAGTCCTCACATTAGTTATGTTGTATCATATGGTTACTTTGGGAATTGTGGAATGACTGGAAAGAAGGAAGAGGGAAGGTAGGAGAAAAGAAGAATGGAAATATGGACCCTCATCCTGCCTCCATCACTTCTTAAATTTCTCTAGTGTCATTTTCCACATCTGTCAAATTAGAGGCTTGAACGCCGGGCGTGGTGGCGCACGCTTGTAAGCCCAGTACTTTGGGAGGTGGAGACCGGAGGATCCGGGTTCGCGGCCAGCCTCAGCTCTTTCTCTCTCTGTCTCTCTCCCTCCCCCCCCCTCTCTCCTTAGTGAGGCCCTCCGCAACTTCGTGAGACCCGGTTTCAAAATAAAGTATAAAAAATAGGGCCGGGGGCGTAGCGCGGAGGTAGAACGCCCCTGCGTTCAATGCCCGGTACAGAAAAAAAAAAAAAAAATTAGAGGCTTGGAACTTGACCTCTAAATTTGCTTAGTTCTGCGTTTTCTGACTCACTCATGAATCTAAATGGTTGTAGTGTTTTCATTTTGGTTCTTCAAAGTTTTAGTGGCTCATAAGAATCCATTAGTGATGAGAAGCTCTGGGGCGTAGTGGTGTTATGGTTAGATATAGAATGTCCTCTGAAGAGCTCATGTTTTAATATTCAGAGTTGATGTATTTAAGTCAGGATGCTTCTAATCTCATCAGTGGCTAAATCTATTGTAATGGATTTACTGGGTGGTAACCTAGGTAGGTGGGGTGTGGCTGGAGAAGGTGGGTCCCTGGAAGTGTGGCCTGAGGGACTGTGCTTTTGTCTTTGAATTTCCTTGCTTGCTGTCTCTCTTGCTTCTGGCCTCCATGATGTGAGAGCATAGCCCTTGCTCTCCCTCTCTCTGCTTCCTGCTGCCATGCCTGGAGCTCTGCTGACCCTGGCCTCATATGGACTGAACCCTGAAATCTCCAAAAACTGTGAGCAAATAAATCTTCCTTCCTCTAAATTGTATGGTCAGTTATTTGGGAGTACAACAGTGAGAAAGTTGACTGAGAAGGGTGGGAATTGAGAGAGAACCTGTTTAAAATCAGACATTCCTTAGGCCAGGTTTTCTTCAGGCTGAGATATCTTAGCTGTAAGGTAGGGGGCACCAGCCTCACAGTGTTACAGTGAGGACTGGGGATAAAGCATTTAGAGTGGTGCCAGGCATTTTGCTTACTGTCAGGATTTCAGGCATATGGCACATTCTTATGCATGGAAAATCTTTTATTAGAACTTCTAGCAGCATAGCAAGGAAGGATTAAGCATGAATTAATTAGAGCACAGATTAATTGTATTTTCAAGTTTGAAGGGACCTTTGCAAAATTTTAGTCCAATCTTCTAATTTCACCAATAAAAGAAGAGAAACTCCAAGTTCTGGTGACTTGCTAAGGCCATTCAGTGGGTTAATTGCCAAGCTGAGAGTAGAATCCTGGCCTCCTACCTCCCAGTCCAACCTATCTTTTTTGTCTCATGCCTCATCACCCAGGAGAATGGACTTTGGCAAAGTAGGTTTTTCTGTTTTGATATCCTGACATTTATTTCCACCCCTATTTTATACTGGGGTTATTGCTTTCAAAAAATTGAGGTGGTGCCTGGGGTCTACTTAGAGTACAAGTAGCTCCTCACATGGAGTTAATGGGCATTTCTCGGGGACCACAATGAAAAATCTTGACCTTAGGAAAGTGAGTTAGGTCTACAGCAAAATTGAGCCCTTGGCAACATGTTTCACATCAGGAGAATTCATCACGTGCTCTGAGATGCTGGCCCTGTTTCCTCCCTGCAGTCATGGAGTTATTAATCTGCTAATACCTGCCTGAGAGTCTCCCTATAAAACTGACCTGGAATGTCTTTTCTTTTACTAATTTGTAGCGTTTATTTGCAGCACAGCCAATTTAAGAGCTGCAGTCCCCTGCAGATATTTGAATTGCATATTGGGATGTTATAAGTTTTGCATTTGGATACTGTCACCAGTGATGGTTTATTCATATTTGTCCTGCTGTGTCCAGGTGGAAATTTTCATCCACCAATCATATTGGACCCTTATTACACACACTTCATACTGTGATGCCATCAGGATGAACTAAAAATTAACATCAGGAAGTCTTAAAAGATGAAAGAAAGCCTCAGAGTTTCATTTGCAGTTTGTGAAATAGGGATATAATATAATACATGCCGCCTTGTCTTGGTGCCTGTGGAAGCTTATAAACTTACTCACATATACACAGTAGCCCTTCGGAGAAGGTGTATTGGTGAGGGCATTGGGCCTTTTGACCTTAGGCAAATTTCTTAAATTCTCTTGTACTCAATTACTGAATCTATAAAATGCAATAATAAATTTTACTTATTTCAAGATGTTATTGTTTAAGTCAATAATGACTGTACTTATAAAATTATTTGGAAGCTGGGTACAGTGGCACATATCTATGATCCCAGCTACTGAGGAGGCTGAAGCAGAGGATTGCAAGTTCTAGGCCAGCCTGGGTAATTTATTGAAACTGTGTCTCAAAATAAAAGAAAGGGCTAAGAATGTAGCTAAGTGATAGAACACTTGTCTAACATGTGCAAGGCCCTGGGTTTGAGTTCCAGTGCCACAAAACAAACAAACAAAAACTTTGGATATGATAAAGATCTGTACCCTACATCATAACAAAGTCAGTTATGGTATAAAATCAGACTTTTTACATTCTGTGAGTAGACAGTGATTGAACTACAGTTATACTCAGAAAGCAACAATATTACTATTCTATTTCATTTACTAATAATCATTATAATGCTATTGCAGTTTTATTAATATTGATCACTACAAATGACTCCCAGTTCTCTTCCCATTCACCAGTTGCTGCAGTTATTTGTTTATTCAATACCTGTTTCCGAGGGCCTGCTGTGTACCAGGTGCTACTTCAAGCATTGTGATATTCTAGAGGGCAAACAGGCAGATTCCTGCCCTCATTGGGCTTACCTTTTACAGAGGGTTGAAGATGGCGGGGAGATGATAAATATGATAAAGAAGAAAATTATATAACATATTAGACAACGATAAAGAAGAAAATTATATAACAGACTGTGAAAAATGTTACAGAAAAAAGAACAGAGAGTGGAGAATTGGGAGAGCCAGGATTGGGATTTGTATTTGGATGGACAGGATTGTTTGGATTTACTGAGAAGGTGACATGTAGGAATACCCTTGAAAAAGAGGTCACATCCAAGACAGGAAGCCGGAACAAAGGGAAGAACCAGCCTTGTGGTTTATATTAAAACCCTCTAGAGGGAACTAACTTGGGGCTCCACAGGAACTACCTTAATCCCTTCCAAGGGCAGCATCCTCAGTGCTAAGTGTCTCCCACTTGGCTCCACCTCTTAAAGGCTCCCCTATCTCTTAACTCCACCACACTGAGAATCAACCTTCCCACACAGTGTGGAACCCAGGGGACAAACACATCCAGACCACAGCAGCCACTCTGACTGCTTTTTGAAGAACTGACCTCAGAGAGACAAGGGTGGCAGCAGGGACAGGAACTATGGGGCAACTGTAGGAGCCAGGGAGTGTGATGGTGACTCATTCCATGCTGTGGAGGGGAGGAGAGAGTGGAGCTCTGGGGCTGCTCTGGTGACATGCTATTACTTGGGTAACAATTTAATATTCTGTTTAGGGTTCAGCTCTGGCTGTGACTTGCCACTGGGAAACACATTTAAGGTCTATATACCAAGATAAAAGAGATTTTTGTCGTAGTTTTTTTTTTTTTTTTAGGAGCTGGCAATATTGTAATAGGTTTTTTAAGAATGAATAGAATGTGTTCCTAAATTCATTATTCTGGATTTGACACATTGGAAGAAATACCTTGTGATAGGGGTCTTAAAACCAAATCTCTTTTCTGAACACATGTTTTTCTCCCAGAATACAGTTTAATAATTTATGGTAGAGTATGAACTTACTCAATGCAGTATGAGTCCCACTGCTAAGAAGTTTGAGAGTTTTGTTTGTTTGTTTGTTTGTTTTCTAATGCTAGCGATTGCTTCTGTGCATTTTCGCTCCTAGATTTTGTTAAGGAGAAGGATGGATATGTTGCTTTCAGGATGTTCAATCAGTATCAGGTATAATTATTTATTTTAAAACTACTTTCCAATGGAAATAATCATTTCAAAGCCATATGTCTTCCAACAAAATTGGAAAAGCTATGATTGTGAAGCTTCCTTTACTCTTTTGAAATATATATTAAAATAACATATTTAGTAACATTAAATATATAACATGTTTTAGTTATGTTTATAATATATAAATCATATTAAATGTATACTGTATTTTAAATTTGACCATAAAGTAACAGACATGATTGCAGTACTTTCTGTAAATTTCACAAATAGCCTATTAATTTATAAGTGTTATACATGTTTCTTCTTTAATTAAGCTTTTTAAAATCCTTGAGAGTTTTGAAGAGCTTAAATTTATCATCTCCAAACTTTATACCAAGAGAAAAAGAAAATCAAACACTAGAAAATAAAACAAAACCAAACCAAAGAAAACAAACCTTTGAAGCTTTCAGACCCAGGACTTAATTTTTCTCCTGTACACCAAGAGTTCAAGAGGGCATTCCTTTTCATCTCAAAGTAAACTAACCTTATCTGATGCTTTTTTAGCATTTCTTATGGAACAGGGCTTCACCACTTGGGCTAGAACTGTGAAGGTATGCGGAACCCTGATGCCTCTGAGGTTCTTAGTTACTCCTCTGAATCATACTTTGCTCGTTCTCTCCCCAGCTCAATCAACTTGACAACTCCAAACAAATCATATGCAAGTGCTATGTTCCAAATGTTTGCATTATGCCACCATTTCGGTGTGGAAACTTAACCCTCAGCACAATAGTCTGAAGAGGTTGGGGCCTTTACCATCTCAGGATGGTAATGAGTCCTGAGATGAACGCTCCTCAGTAGATTATAAGGGGGCCCAATGGTGCTTGTGAATCTGCCATGTGAAGATCCGGTGAGAAGGCACCATCTAGGAAGCAGAGAGTGAGCCCACACCAGACACTGAATCTACTGGTGCCTCGAGCTTGGCACCTTAGAGTCCCTAGAACTCTAAGAGATAAATTTTTGTTGTTTATAAATTACCCAGTCTGTGGTATTCTGAGATGTTTTGTTATAACAGCCCAAATGGACTAAGATAGTCAGATAACTACAAAGTTCAGAGCTGCATCTTTTCTTTTTACTAGATATTTATTCAGTGTGCTTAAAAACTCTCCACCTTCTTATTAGATTTTTAATCCTAATTTTTTTGTAGTGCCCTAAACAGATTCAGTAGTCTCTCTCTCTCTCTCTCTCTTGGTTTTGTTCAGGGAAATAAATATTGTGGCAAAACAGATTTCTCTAGTTTCTCCGTCTTGTACCAATTTGCTTTAGTGCAGTTCACCAAATATTTTTAGCTCTCTGTTTACCAAACCTATGGTAACATTGCATTTCCTCACTTCCTTAGAAGTCAGGTATGTCCATGTGATGATTCAATTTATATGTCAACTTGGCTAGGCCACAGTACCCAGATATTTGTTGAAAAACTATTCCAGATGTTTCTTGAAAGCATTTTCTCTGATGTGATTAACATTTAAGTTAATAGATTTTGTGTGAGGGAGATATCCTTCCATAATGTGGATGGGCTTCCAATCAGTTGAAGGCATTGAGAGAAAAAGACTGACCACTTCAGAGGAAAAGGAAATTCTTACAGCAGACTGCCTTTGGGCTTGAGCTGCAATATCAATTCCTTGCTGGGTCTCCAGTCTGTCAGCCTGCCCTACAGATTTTAAACCTGCCAGACTCTAATATAAGCCAATTCCTGAAAATCTCTCTGTGTCTCTGGTTCACAAGCACACAAACATTCATACAAATTTACATACATATATACATACACATCCTGTTGGTTTTCTTTCTCTGAAGAACCTTAATTCAGGCCACATGATATGGTGTAACCAATGCAGTGTGAACAGAAGTGATGTGTGTTGGTTCCAAGCAGAAACTTCAAGAACCAATGCATAAATTGCCACATTCACTTTTTCCTGCCTCAGGAAAACGTGAATGCAGAGAAACGCAGTCATCAGAGCAGAACTCCAGCCAACCCATGGTGGACACAAGGCCTGAGTGAGAACTAAACTTTCACTTTGGTAAACCTCTATCATTTGGATATTGTTACTTACAATAAAACCTCTATTTTCCAGACTGACACAATAATCTCTAACTTTATACTTTAGGGTCAGAATTTTCTTTCTCTCTTGAGTTTAAAAATTTCATTTAATACCACTTTAAGCCTTGGCATTCAAGAATTTAAATTTGGCTCACATAAACAGGAAACAACATGTTTAATTGCCTAGTTAACTGTGAAAAAAAGTTGAACTCAGGATGTATAGTCAATAATCCAAGCTAACAAATGCAAATCTAGTCTCCCTTCCTTGGATCAAAGCACCAGTTGATATCTGTACACTTATAAAACCTGACCATGAACTGTCTCTTGGGATATTCTCATTATAATGGGGTCTAATACTTGCCAACCTGAGGACTACCTGAAGGATATTACAGTTGTGGTAGTAAGAGCGATAGGTAGTATCTTTTTTTTTTTTTTTTTTTTTTTGCGGTACCGGGGATTGAACCCAGGGGCGTTCTACCTCTGCGCTACACCCCCAGCCCTATTTTTTTATACTTTATTTTGAAACCGGGTCTCACGAAGTTGCGGAGGGCCTCACTAGTTAGAGAGACAGAGAGAGAGAGAGAGAGAGCTGAGGCTGGCCGCGAACCCGGATCCTTCAGTCTCCGCCTCCCAAAGTACTGGGATTACAAGCGTGCGCCACCACGCCCGGCCGGTAGTATCTTAAAATAAGTATTTTATTCCAACCCTAAGGAAAACTTTCAACCATACTTATTTTCAAGTAATATGGTGTGTTATTTTTCTACTGCTGCATAATAAATTACCACACATGCAGAAGCTTAGAAACACACAAATTTATATTGCAGGCCCCATTTTGGCATTTTTAGTTGTTTCCTCTGCTCAGGATCGCACAAGCCTGAAATAAATGTATTGGCCATCTGTGTCCTCATCTAGAGGCTCAAATAGGAAAAGATCTACTTCCAAACTTTCTCAGTTTGTTGGCACACTAATTTCCTTGCAGTTGTATTAGTAAGACCCTTGTTGTCTTGCTGGCTGTCAGCCAGGGACCACTCTCAGATCCTAGAAACCGTTCGTGGTCTCTCCATAGGTATGCTCCTACTCCCAGTTTCTCTCCAGTCCACCATGAAGGAGTCATGTCTATAACCATGTGGCTCTCCCGTCACCATATGCACACAACAAAGCTGAGTCAAGAGTGCAGCTAGTTCCTCAACTTCACCCGGACCATCCACACTCAAGGGAAAGGATAAGGTGTGGACACCAGGGAATGAGCATTTTGAGGATCATCTTAGAATTCTGGCTACCACATGGGGTCAAAGCTGTGGAGAATGTCGAGCTGTAGAGGAAGTTGAGGTAACAAATGAGGTGATTCTTCTAATCTAGATATTGTGATCCCTTCATATGAATATCTAAGAAGTCAATACAAAGACCTCCAGCGATATCAAGGTATATCCCGTTTGGATTTCCTTATTCTCTTTCTTCTTGTTTCCAGAAACTCTCTCTTGTAGCCCTATTGTTTTTAATTTAATCCTTTCTTTGTCATAGCAGTACCATCTCAAGAATTTCTATATAGAAATAATATATAATTACAATATGGTTGGAGATGTGCATTTATAGGTATATGGGAGAGTAGGCTTCAAAGGCTTTGTGAAATGCTTTTTTATTTAAAGATTGAGGAAAAAAAACATGTATGCATTTGAAAGGAGGTTAGCTGATGAATAGTTCAGGGAAGAAGTCAAGAACTTGACAAGGTCATATTTTCTTAGGTATAATGATTATTTTATAGATATCACATTGAGCAGAGTGGATTTTTCTTTGGAGAATTAAGAGTGGACTGGGTGGAAGTATGTGTAGGAGGAAAGGTGGTGTTACTGACAGAAAATCAATGGAGATTTTCTATAAACTTGCAATTGAGCAGGGGTCAACACACATTTTACAAATAGTAAATATTTTAGGCTTTGCAGTCCAGATGGATCTTTGTCACAACTATCAACTCCGATGTGACAGTGTGAAAATGACCATAAATGGTATGTAAACAAATGGGCAGGGCTCTTCTTCTGTGCTTCATTTACGAAATTAGGCTACCGGCTGGGCTTGGACCACTGGTTGTAGTTTGGCAACCCTTGTAATAGATGGTTCTTACACTCAGCAATGACAGTGGAGTTGGATGGGAAACTGAATTGGGGCTAAAGTATAAATATTTTTCCACTTATTTTGTGCCCTGTACTCTTTTAGGCACAGGAAATGCGCAGTGAACAAAATAGATGAATCTCTGCTCAAATGCAGTTTTCACTCTAGGAAAATTTAAAATATGAATTCGACCATGTAGTGCACCGATTCCCCGGGAAAGGAAGATAGGTAGAGGTGGAAAGGTGGATAAAACATATGTATTTTAATTTGCAACACTTCATTAAGAAAAGGGCCAGTTAAGGATTGTGTGAAGGATGTGGGATTAAATAGGCAAGCTTCCTCAATTACACATGGACTCATTTTTAACTCTATAAACATATGTTACAATGTGTTTTCTGCTCAGTGTGTTGTCTATAAAATAGTCAGTAAACATAAGAAAATATTTCCATGGGAATGGTCTGGAGCCTCAGCCAGAGAACTAATTTTGTACTGGATGAGTAATGTGGCCATACAGTGAATTGTACAAGAACTACATAGCAAGGAATAATAGAGCGGAAGTTTCTACCCATAGATAATAAACATGAGGCCGTCCCTCTGGATCGAGTGGTGATTTTTACAGAAGGGCTGGATGATTTCTCATCTTTTTATGAGCTTGTGAGGAGGATTTCAGTTTGTTAGGAACATTTGATTGCCTATTTCCTCTTGGCCTTAGCACTTTCTGTTTGTCAGGCTGCACATTCAGGCAGTCAGGTGAGTTTCCTCATGGGGAATAATGCGAAGGAAGTTTGTTTCCAGCTGTGGCAAGTGCCGGGTGTGAGTATGTCCCGGAAACATGGTGTTGGATGATGTGGCTTATGACCTGGGTGTGCGAGTGAACTGGGGTTGATTTGCGACCTGTTTTCATCCCCTGAACCATATTTAGAAAGTAATCCAGACTTAATGATTATTTCTTCTATAAACTTACAGTTAATTATATATAAAACTTCTAAGCAATGGCACTATAACCAACATCTACTCTAAATTTAAAAAATTGCCTTTAATATTGTTAGTATTTGAGAGCAAAAGGAAGTTTCTCTTTTCTGGTTGTGGAATCCTTATTCTTCCTGAGTCATCTGTCTGTTCAAATCTCTGCATTTAACATAGGACGTATGTTCAACCTTAGAAGAGTTAACATATTTGCTCATTGTATTAGGGACACTGTGCTGCAAGTTTCTAAGACTTACTGCAGATCATGGGAAGAATCACTGTAAGTCTGAAAGAACACTCTATGGAAGGACAGTGTGTCACCAGGTGAACTGGCCTTTCATGAAGGTCATGCAGGCCACAACCCATGAGCTGATATTTTCAGAGGGCAAGGAAAGGCCAGAGAAAAATTTCTCTCACCCAATAATGATCCTTAGGCTCCAATATTTTAACAGATGCTACCAGTCTTGCACTGATAATTAGAATGAGGTATAAGAGACCCACGCCTTGCAGTAGGGAGGAAGAAATGTCTACAAAGACAGAGCAGGAAAGGGATAATCTAAAGGGGAAGAGCTCAAAGCAATGAACTAAGAAGATAAAATCTGCTGCTCTAGTTGCTACTGGTGGTTGGTATCCAGTATCTGTTCTGTTTTCCTTCCTAGAAGAATTCAATTTATTGAAATATCCACACGTTCCCTAAATGACGCAGAGAAGCTGACCTCATCTCAATTTCAGTTTTGGTTTCTTATCCACCCACAAAATTTCTAGTGTCTATGAGATTCATCTGAGAAGCATATTAAATGTATAGGTTATCAGATTCTTTTTTAGAAATTGTGATTCACTAGGTCTGAGCTGGGGTCTCAGAAATCCGTGTTTCTACCAAACACTGCACATTTTTCTTGTCATTAGGGAAATTGTAATAAATACTGATTTAGGCTCATGGCAAAACCCTGGTGGCTTGTATTGAGTTAGGAGTGGACTGGTGACTAAAATTGATCCAAGCTGACTGATGGCTTTTGAGAGAGGATTCTCTTCCCACTGGAAGCAAGGGTAATTAGCTTTAGGATGAAGCCAATGTGTGTGACAGCAGAAAAGGAAAATGAACCAGGGGTCTTAATAAAACAAGCCATCAGACTACTAGCCCTCAAGCTTGCCCTGCCTCTTCATTTTTTGTTAGGTGACAATCAATATCCTTATTCATTAAACAAGTTGTATTTCCTGTTCCTTTCAGGTGGAGGCTTTCTAACTTCACCTACTTGCAATTATTTTTCAGGAGGTATGCTCTTGCCATTAGAAAAAAATCTTGGAAAAGTATTTCCCAATTTGCTATTATTATAAGTAAAATTATAGTAAGCTATAAGTCCACATAATTTCTCTTGGATAATATATTTGGAACCCAGAGAAGAATGATCCATTTTTTTTCAAATATGAGATGAATACCATTACAGGATCAATATCTACAACTCTTATGTCTTTGATGTTAGTGATTATTAAATAAACCTTTTTGGTTAATAAATATATAAAGTGTACATATTTGAAAATGAATTCAGGAAACAAAACTGGTTAAATGCTAACATAGTAAACATTTCTAGTCTGTAGTTTTAAAGATGAGGATTGATTTTTCCCATAGAAAAAATAAATGACATGTTTTATAAGACTGTTCACATATATGTGTGGTGATTATTTAAGCTGTGAGATAGACTCCTAGGGCCAAGACTCCGTTGGCTCTGGGAGTCATATTTCCTGTAGGATATTTGGTTGAATTTTAGTGATTACATATTACTGGTGGGTAGACTTTATTATGTCCTTTCCTTCAAATGCCATTTTGTATGCAGTTGGTTATACATAAGGCACAGATATTTCAAAGTAAAAGGGGCCTGGAAATCTGACCCCTTCTCCATAAGTTTACATATTAAAAGTACATTGGTTGGATGGAACTGGCTGCTGACTATACAGACTGCAGCACGGAGAATGGAGTTTCTACATAAGAATAATGAGTTCAAACCTATATGAAAATTGGGAGGTAAACTTTAAGGACTGGAAAGGAACTGTGGTTCCCTCTTCCACTTAAAGTTGACACCAGGACTTATCTTGGCCAGTGTGACTGCAAGAGTGCACCCTAGAGGAAGTGGCATTCCTGTGTGTTAGAGTGGATGTGTGTGTGTTCTCTTGCGCTTTCTAAAAAATGCTTTTATTGGTGCATTGTAATTATATGTCATAGCGAGATTCAAAGTGATACAGACATAAATGCACACAGTACTTGGTATATTTCCTTCCATATTCCTCCCTGCTCCCCTCCCCTCCTTGTACATATGGGTGAGATTGGTAGTGAGATTTTTATATATGGATGCAACATTATTTGAACTGTTTCCTCACATACTTTTGCATCAACATTGCATCCAAATTTTGCAAACATTTTGCATGCAAATGTCATGCTTTGCATAATATTTTGGAGTCTGTGCAGCCTGGTGAAGGACACTCTTGGACTGAGCCTAGTACAGAGGAAGGAGCAATGCACCTCACGCTGAAAGACAGGCCTGTATTCAGCAATTAGCTGGTACTGAGCTGCCCCCCATGTGTTGTCTTGGAGACTGTTTTGGAGCCAAGCTCAAGGAGGAGGACTAAATTCCTACTCTCCCAATGAACACTGAGGAATGAGGAAGAACTAGTGATGATTTATAGGCGTGGATTATCAGAAACAATTGAAAGTGGAACTATTAAGGACATATTGGAATTCTGTTAGTCAAACTTTGAATCAGGGAAACATACAATTTTGAAGGACTAACATGCATTATGGACTAATATATATTTGTATACTGTATATAATATTATGAAGGATACTATAAATATATGTGTGTGTGTATGTGTGTAGAGAGAGATATGCAAATTACGCTTACAGGTCAAGGTGGTATGTAATACTATCTTGCATAGCCCTTTAATGCTTCGCCTTTCCTCCAACATGGACCTTAAAACTTGGAGTTGCCCCTGGGAACTAAAAGAATGTTAGACACAGACCAGCAAGAAGGGTCCACTGACCAGTGTGTCAGAGTACTTCACATGGTTTCCTGGGTGAAGACGGTGAGTTGAGATGGCAGGTGACTGGAGCCAGCAGAACTTGCACTACCCTCTCTGATCTCATAGCTAGGGAGAAGAGAAAGTTGCTAGAAGGAAAATGTTGGAAGCAGCATACGAGCCAGACATCCTAGCATAACTTCTCCTCAACTCTATGGGTTGTGCTCAGAGAGGAGCACAAAAGAATTTCCCGTGTAATTTGAATGCAAGTTTTGACATCCTTGAAGATGGCTTTGTGCACAGAAGAGATTACTTGGAAGTAAGCTTCTTTAATATTTGTTTTATTGATATTTCAAATTAAAGCCTTGTTCGTCCTTCAATTTTGAAGTCCAAATTATAAATCCTATGATTTTATTTATTTATATGTGTATTAACATGATACATTTTAACAACATTTCATGGGAGATTTTACAGCTTGGTTAATTAAATTCTCTTAAGCACTTCAAACTGCATTTACAAAATTAGTGCATTCAATTTTCTCTTTAAGTAGTTTGTCTAAAAAGAAAATCTTCCTAAGTGCCTAAATACATCTTGTAAATTTAATGAGTATAGTTTATGTATATCTTAGTAATTCATTATAACAGTATTTAAATCCCTTAAACACTTTCACACATGGGTGAAAACTCTTATACTTAACCTAAAACTCTAAGTCTAAATCAATAACTCAATTACATATTTAAATTGGAACATATGAGTGATCTTTTAGGTGTTCTTAGTCTAATTTCCATGAAATATTAAGAGGAATTAAAACAATAAATATATAGAGATTATTCTTAAACATTCACAAAATATAATTTTCATTTCTATTTTTTAGTTCTCAAATATGATCCCAGAACAAGCAGCATCAGTATCACATGAGAAATTGTTAGAAATGCACATTCTCAGGCCCTGCCCCAGACCAACTGAATCAGAAACTCAGAGATGGGGTCCAACACCTTGCTTTTTAGTAAGACATATAGGTGAGTCCGATGCATGCTAAAGTCTAACTTTTGCATATTTAATTCTAAAGTGTCTCAAGGGTAACACATTGGTGACATAAAGAGAATTAAGGTATCATAAGCATTTAGGATTGCTTTCTGAGATAAATTTGGGGTTAAATTTTCAGCTGGCTGAAGTGGCATATCAATAAGGTATTTTTGTAAGTTTTTGAAATTTGGGACATTAGATATCTCCAGTTATCTTTCTAATGACAATGGGTTATACATAGGAACTTCAGATAAAATAGTCCATGATCACCAAACAGTTATTACATAGCCCACATCTGCTAGACTCAAATCACACATCGTTTATTTGTCAAGTCTGATGGCAGCTCCCATGTAATCAGCTTCACTAGTAGAGCTCCAATTTGTATAGATTTCTAAGTGATATCTACTTGAATTCTTATGTGACATCTACTTTAATTCTGTCTCTGAAGTTGTGTCTTTCTGGATTCAGCTTTGAGATCATGCTAATAACAGGAAAATTCAAGATTAAGGAGGAAAGGTGGGCTTGAGTGCTTCTAGTATCTAATATTTTGTAAATTGGGACAATGCAGAGGTAACCCAGACCACAGGAATGGAAGGGCCACCAGCAGTAGTATTGGTATGTGGCATCCAATGGCATCATTTACAGTAAAAACCAATGTAAACGGTACCCTCCCCAAAGTTGTGCCACAGAGAAGCCCTACGTCTGAGCAGGAGTAGGCAGGAGACCCCATATTCCTTGGCTCCTAATAAGCCCCCAGTGTGCATTAGGAATAGCTGAGAGAGTGCCCAGAAGATGAGAGTCAACAGGAGAAGACACCAGTGTTTCAGAAAACAGAGGGGTGGACTATTCACTGTAGAGTTAGGAAGAAAAGATGGCTCATCTTAGGAGTTCCAGGCCAGAAGGCTGATGTATTGTTGCAAATACAGGGAATGGGAGGGGACTGTGTAAATTAGAGATGACAAGATGAGATATGCCTGGCATATATGACCAGCATAAGACCAAGCTAGGACAACACTAAGGTTCGTGAAATAAAAGAAAAGAAAAGAAGCTAAAACCATGAAGAAGAAAGAAGGATGTGGGAAGGGGTAGAAATAGCATAAGTAGTTAGTCCTATAACTTTTTACCTTCAGTAAAGACTTCCTTATTTTGGCAATACAAAGGACTCTGGCTCACTGGCTTGTTCCTGTCACACACCTGGAGAGGCATCCACCTGTTGTGCTGCTGGGCCCAGTTCATTCACCCACAAAGCCCAGTGCCCATGGTCAGTCCCTTTTTCACCAGGGATAGAACTTTTGTGAAAAAAAAAGTGGACAAATGCTGGTGAAACTCATACTAATTAAGTCAATAAGCCTATCATTTATTCAAAATATTAATCAGAAATCACAGATCATAAAATATTTGGAGAAAACTAGCAACCTGTTAAGTCAGAAATTAAAGAGCAAGTAAGAACACAAAAAACTAAACACATAATGACTGAAAATACAAGAAAGGCAGAATAATAGGATGAATAAAACTGAGGACTATTAGTGATCAGAAAGAAAAAATTAAGAAATTTTCCCAGAGTATAGATTTCAAAAGGGTATGAGAAAATGATTAAGAACAAAAATCAAAAAGGCAAACAAATAATTAAAAGACTTTTTCTTAAACCGAATACTGATAGCATGCGCTCGCGCGCGTGCACGCGCACACACACACACACACACACACACACACAAAAAACCCAAGAAAAATCTTGGGTTTTTTGTCATTTGGGGTTCAAACACTGTCACTTAATAGCTGTGTGATTTCAAATATGCTACTTACTTAACCATTTTGTGTCTCAGTTTCTGTCTCACTAAAGAAGAAGAGGAAGAAGAAAAAGATACTGTTATCTTCCCTGAAGCGATTTTGTGGAGTAAGGAGTTACAAATAAGAATTTAATGTGAAAACATTAAGCACAGTGCTGGTTGCAAGTGGATTTTTGTGCTTTTTTTTTGTTGTTGTTCCAAGAAGGAGAAGCCCATATTACCCCAGATAAAGCCAAAGGGAGGGAACCATGAGGGTACACTGGCATGCCTCTAATAAGCCAAGGACAAGACTGACTCTCAGCCTCAGGTACCACTGGAATCAGAAATCTGGAAACTGTGTAGAACCAGCACCTCTCCTCTACACATTGGCTTTCTTCACATTCCCTAAGGTCTGAATCCTCATTTTGGCACAAAAGCTTAGAGCTCACATTTTTTTTTCTGTTCAAAAACATTCAGATGGAGTTGTAATTTCTTAGAATCATTTCAAAATCTAGGGAGGGGTTCTGTTTTGCTCATCTTAAGTCTCTGGCATTTATTCCACACACAATTAACTGTGGCAGTGGGTGAGTTCATGTACTAATATGGGGGTGGAGATATTTACCAGCAGAGGACTAATTCTTCAAAAGGACTAATTCCTACCAGTCAGAGCCTCAACAGAAATCACATGATCCCCATGAATTAAGATAATTCAATAAAGATTTTTATAAAAAGTGGCTAATTGCAAAAAAAATTAGGCAAGTTGTGGGAAAAACATAAAAGATCATGTGCAAATCCAGGGCTAGTCCCACCTGTAGACTGTGAGGATGAGACAGGGGAGAATTTTCTTGATCCTAGCAGGAGACAGCTGGAAAGTCCAGATGGCCTTGAAGGAAACTTCTGTTTGGGGACACAACCAGCCCAAGACCACTTCATGAGGAAGGAACTGGGAAATATAAACACTTCCCGCCTATGTCCAGTTTCACACCGACTCATTTCATCTGTTGATTGCTAAACAAGCATTCTAGAAATGAATGGTATAAGTCTTAGTTATATAACTGCTATGGTTGTCCTCCACTGAGTTCATTTGAAGTAGAACCTCATTCTTTCAGATCCTCATTCTTTCTATTACTAGAAATATCAATGGATAGACTTCAGTTGGAAATTTTGGTAAGCAACATAAGTATTAAAAGATAAGACCATTACGACAAGTCTTTGCTGGAAAATGCCACCTGTGGAGCGATTTTGTTGTATATTGGCTAACACAACTTGTATGTGAGTAGGTGCTGAGTTTTTATTCAGAGTTCCAATATAGACATTTAGATTCTACTCTCTCATAATTTCACATCTAAACATTACCCTTAATTGATTTGGAATGTTTAAAAATATAAGCTCTATTATATATTTGGAACAAATCTATTATACGTTGTGTAACTATTCCCAAAATAAGGAATTGATGAGGATAGAAGAAAAAAAGCTAAAAGCTCTAGAGTGATTTCCCTTTTGGAATAAGCTTTATGAGAAATCTAAAACAGCTTTTACTTCTTTATTTTAAAATGATACAGCATCTTTTTAAATTAAATTTGATAAAATGTGGGCCTCTGAGTCAGGAATACTAATAAGGTAGAAAGAATTTTGTTTATTTTAATTGATCTGTACAGCTGCCACAAAACTGGAAGGTGAAGTTATGACAAGAACCACTAAATTAAATACATGCAAGTAATTAAAAAGGAAAAATCTTGTAAACAGATAATGGTCTTGGGACTTGATTTATATTCAAAAGAATAGAGGTATACATGCAAAGATACTGAAATGAGACTTTAAAATTAAGAAGCAAGAGATTCGAATTTAACGTTTGAATCATTAGCTTTTACAGTGAAAAATACCTTATGTTTTTTCCCACTCCACTCTGGGTAACTCTATAAATATATTCCAACTCTCAAGTTTAAATTTGCCTTTGTAGCCATTGACAGATTATAATGGAGTATTTCCCTCAGATCGATTCTTAATGTTCATAGTGAACATAGAATGTTTTAGGTCAACTAGACAACAGCGCCCTGGCAAAGAGAGGGCAATGTTCTTCCCTGGGAACAAGGAGAGAGTCATGAGGACATTGTCTCTTATAATTGCTTTGCTGCCCCAGGTAGGAGGAATTCCAGACTTTTTTGGAAATCACTGGCTTGGTATTATTTGCAGTCTTGCTCTCTTATATGTCAATCTGGCCTTTGTATAAAATTAGATATTTGTTATTTTATTAAAAAAAGGCATTAAGAACCAGAAGACAATGGAAAGACAGCTGGGTGTTTAGTATCTTCTAGGTGTTGGAAAATTTACATATCGTCTTTCTCATTTGGGTGAACCCCCCAAGGCCAGGGCCAGAGTGTATGACTCCATTGTGAACTGGATGCCTCTCAGTTGAGCTACAGTGCCTCAGTGTACTGGGGAGGCTAAATCACAGCCTTTGGGAAAAAGTCATCTAAGCCTGAGAGATGCAACAGGCTGAATGCATTTTTGGCAGTCCAATCCTTGAGCTGTAGGCAGAGCAATTGAATGAAAATGGTCTTTAGCTCTGTTATCATTCCAATGATACCTTTGATTCTAGTTACTCATAGACTATTATGTCAAACCTCAATTGGTTCTACTTAAGTCTATCTAATAATATGGCACATGATTCAGTTTTATCATATAAATCAAATAGAAAGCATTTCTAAAATTAAAATGATTTTAAAAATTTTTGAACAGCATGTGAAAATGTTCACAATAAGAAGTTAAATTACAAAAGCAAGAAGTAAAATAATATAAAAAGCAAGATCCTAACTTTGCTAAAATATACTTTGATATTTACTATAAACTAAATACACAAAAATAGAAACTCTTTACATGGTGAGAATAGAAAATTTTTTCTTTGCTTCTTTACATTTTGGCATACATCATAATTTATTTTAAAAAAACTATTTTTATAATCAGAAAAGCACTAAGTAAATGTTGTTTATAAAAAAAAGAAAAAAACATTCTGCCATAGCAGCAGACACAACCCATTTAAGAATGTTTAATCATTCTAGGTAATTGTTCAAAGAACACTTGCTATAAATAAATGAGCCTACCACTAGTTCTACTGGAATCAAAGCCCACATAAGAATAAGCATATGAATGTTGCTTACAAGTAAAGACAATGGCACAAAAGCAGCGCCCTGGCTTCCTGGTCTGTGTTTCATAACCAATCATTTTCTTATTCAATATTAATAAATACTCCCCAAATTACTATTGTATTAAGAAAAATAAAATGTACTTGGTTGATCATTGAAAAAGATGAAGACCAAAGCTTATGTGACTGCTATTTCATGAGAGCAGTGCACAGTGTCTTGATGGTCTGCTCCAGACACTCTGGAATAGAGCTAGTGTACGAATATTAATAAAGAATAAGTACTGAGCAAAATAATTTAACTATCACTTGGCTTCTTCCCTCCAAACTACCGGAATCTCTATTCCAAGGGCACAGAGACATTGCTTCCCAAAAGCTAGTGAATAGTTGCTTACATATTTTCCTATAGAATACTTAAAATTTGCCTTATCCTTATGTCTGGTTTCTTTTGTTTTGGGGTTTTGTTGTTAGTTTATATATTAAAGACATTTGACTCTTGTCTATCAAAATTGAAGCAATTATTTTCCTAAATTGCCAATTATCATTTATATCCATTTGAGTATTTTCTTATGAAACACAGAGGTATTTTTTTTAAAACAGGGACATATCTATTGGCCTTTTTTTGGTGAGTTCTACTGATTTTATTTGTTGATTCAATAGATATTTATCATGTACTGTGTGCCAGATCCTCCCCTCTGTGCTGTAGATGCCACAGTGATCCAAAACAAAAATCTCTGCCCTCGTGGACTTGCATCCTTCTGGAGGGAGCCAGAAGAGTAACAGGAGAAAGTAAATCCCATCTAAATCATACAGCATCTGAACCTTAGATAAGCAGGGGTCTAAGAAAAAGAATATAGAATCAGATACAGGGTCTTGGACAGGCCTGTGGAAGTGAAGGGCTTCTGAGTATATTTCATGGGCGTGAGTGCTATGCAGACAAATAAAATGGGGAAGAAGGATAAAAAGAATTTTTTCAGATAAGCTTCACTGAAAAGATCGAATTTAAACAAGGACCCAGGGGAGGGAAGGAATCATGACAATAGGATATCAGAAAAAGAAAAGAGAGCCGGGTGTGGTGGCGCACGCTTGTAATCCCAGTACTTTGGGAGGCGGAGACCGGAGGATCTGGGTTCGCGGCCAGCCTCAACTCTCGCTCTGTCTCTCTCTCTCTCTCTCTCTCTCTCTCCCTCTCTCTCTCTCCTTAGTGAGGCCCTCCGCAACCATGAGACCCGGTTTCAAAATAAAGCATAAAAAATAGGGCCGGGGGTGTAGCGCGGAGGTAGAATGCCTCTGCGTTCAATCCCCGGTACTGCAAAAAAAAAAAAAAAAAAAAAAAAAAAAAAAAAAAAAAAAAAAAAAAAAAAAAAAAAAAAAAAAGAAAAAGAAAAAGAAAAGAGAAAATATACAATTCCCCCAGGGGAATCCCCCCAAGGAAACCATATACATTGGGTTGAAGGAATGGAATGGGGGTTGGTAGGGCAGAAACAGAGGGAGCCAAGGAGAACTTAATAAAGTATGAGTCACACAGATACCAAAAAGGAGAGCGGTTGTGGGAGACAGGGGAACAGATGATATAGGGCCTTACTGTAAATATTCTTGGCTTGCTTGCTTTGAGAGGGAGAGGAAGTCACTAGAGATGAAATTGTTTGACTTGGGCTTTTTCTTGGGTGGCTAAATTAAGACTAACCCATAGGGAGAATAAATGCAAATAGGATGGTAGATTAAATGGATATTGCCACAATCCAAGCAAGAGATCATGGTTTGTGCTACTTTGCTGGCGGGGGTGAAGAAATGTGTTATCTTTCTAAATATGTTTTGAAACTAGAACTAATAGGATTTTCTCATAAATTGGATGTAAGTTATAGAAAAGGACAAATGTCAAGGTAAGTCTATAAATTTTGTTCCAAGTAAATGATTATTGAATTTTAACTTAATGAGACAAGAAATCCTTTTGTTTTTGGATACAAAATACATGAAAAGTTCCATCCAAGGTATATTGAACATGAGATGCTCATTGGATATCTAGTGAGATTGTCACATAAACAGTTAGAATTCAGGGGAGTCCAAGCTAGATATATACATTTGAACATCATCAGCTTATATTTGGAATTTATAAACCATGATATTATATGCAAGTTGAACATCCATAATCCAGAAATTGGAGATGTTCCAAAACAGGAAACTTTTGAGTGCCAACATATCAGCACAAGTGGAAAATTCCACACCTGTTCTTATGTGATGGGTTTCAGTCAAAATGCAGATACACCAAAAAATTCAGTAAGTTACCTTTAGGTTATGTGTGTAAGGTATGCATAAAACATAGGTGAATTTTGTGTTTAGACTTGGGTCATCCCAAAGATATCTTGCTATGTATATGTACACAGTCCAGAATCTGAAAATGTCAGAAATCTGTTTTACTATTGGTTCCAAGCATTTGGGGTAAAGGATACTCACCCTGTATGAGTCATTTCAATAACTGTACCAGTTAATATGAGGGAAAAATGTTAGTACAGAAGAAAATGATCTGAGGATTGAGCTCTTGAAGCACAATAATGTTTGGGCTAGAAAGATAAGAAATAATCAGCAAGAGAACATGAAGTAGACAGAATAAAGGTTTTCCAAAGGTATCTACATCCTAAACTCTCAAAACCTCAGAGTGTGTTTTGGAGAGAGTATTCTGGATTATCCAGGTGGACCAGGTCTCACAAAGTTGCGGAGGGCCTCACTAAGTAGCTGAGGCTGGCTGCGAACTGGGATCCTCTGGTCTCAGCCTCCCAAATACTGGGATTACAAGCGTGCGCAACCACGCCCGGCTGATTAACCATTTTAAAAACATGATTATCCCAAGACATGCAGTTAAATCATTTGATAAACTCAGGACCCATTCATAACATAAACTCTTAGCAAGTTGGAATAAAGGGACATATTTAATATAATAAAAATTTACAACCAAATATTACTTACATAAACCAAGATACTCTTAATAAAATGTATAAAACATTGTGTTTAAATCAGGAACAAGACCTCGATGCTTTCTTCTAAATCAATAAAGTATGCAAAATATCAATTTTAAGAATAGGAAAGAAATAAAGAAAAATATGGTCATGTGTCAAGATATTTTTATACTTTTATTGGTGCATTATAGTCTTACATCATAAGGTAGTTCAGAGTGATAGTAATATTCATGCACATAGCACTTTGTGGGCCTTTCCCCATGTCCCTCCCCCCAAAATACAAGTCTTCATAAAACATCTTGAATTTTTTTAATTATTGGTGAACTGCAACTATACATCTTGATGAAGTTCAGGGTGATAGAGGGGCATACATGCACACAGCACTCATTGAGCCCTCCCCCAGTTCCCACCCCACTCCCTCTCCTTCCCCACCTTCCTGTGCTCAACACATTGATTAGCTTTGATAAATTTGTGTATGTACATCATGATCATTGAGGTGTTTCCATCTTCAAGTCTTCTTCCCCATCCCATCTCCCGTCTCCCTCAGCTAGGTCCCCTCTTTCACTCCACTAAGGTTTCTTCTCCTTTGTCTGGAGTCCCTACTGTGTCTAAATTTCTCCCTAGCTTCCACATATAAGGGAGAACATCCAACGCTTCACTTTTTGTGACTGACTAATCTCACTTAGCATAATATTCTCCAGTTCCATCCAGTTCCTTGAAAATGACATAATTTTGTTTTTCTTTATGGCTGAGTAGAATTTCATTGTGTATATATCCCATAATTTTGTAATCCATTCATCTGTTGGTGGACATCCTGACTGGTTTCGTAGTTTGGCAATTATGAATTGTGCAGCTATAAACATAGATAAGCAAGCATTACTATGGTAGTCTGGTTTCAATTCTTTAGGATAGATACCCAGAAATGGGATAGCTGGATCATATGGTAGCTTCATTCCCATTCTTCTGAGGATCCTCCACAGTGTTTTGCAAAGTGGTTGCGCTAATTTGCAATCCCACCAACAGCGTATCAGAGTTCCTATTTCTCCACATCCTCACCAGCACTTATTATTGTTTGTATTTTTAATGATTGTCATTCTAATTGGGGTTAGATGAAATCTCAGGGTAGTTTTGATTTGCATCTCTCTGATGGCTAATGATGTTGAACATTTTTCATACATTTATTGTCCATTTGTATTTCTTCTTTAGTGAAGTGTCTATTTAGTTCACTTGCCCATTTTTTTGATTGTTATTTGTTTTTTTGGTGGTGAGTTTCTTGAGTTCTTTGTATATTCTAGATATTAGTCCTCTATCAGAGAAGTAGCTGGCAAAGATTTTCTCCCATTCTGTTTTCTCTTGAGATTCTTAATAGTTTCCTTTGCTGCACAGAAGCTCTTCAGTTTAATGCAATCCCACGTATTAATCCTCATTTTAATTTCTTGTGTCTTTGGGGTCTTGTTGAGGACGTTTTATCCTGTGCCTATATTGTTGGAGTGTTTGTCCTATGCCCTTTTCAAGTAACTGCAAAGTTTCTGGTCTAATTTCTAGGTCTTTGATCCATCTTGAATTGATTCTAGTGCAGGGTGAGAAAGTGGGGTTTATTTCCATTTTTCTACATATGGATAACCAGTTTTGTCAACACCATTTGTTGAAGAGGCTTTTTTCCAGTATATGTTTTTGGCCCCTTTGTCAAAAATAAATAGGCTGTAAGTGTGTGGATTTGTTTCTGAATCTTCTATTCTGCTCCATTGGCCTATGTGTCTGCTTTTGTGTTAATACCATGCTATTGTTATTACTATGGCTCTGTTATGCATATGAAAGTCCAACAGAAGCTACAGAGAATGATTAATAGTTGAAAAATCAAATAAATGTATGAATACAAACAAGAAAAATTAAAAATATAATTTGAAAACATAATAATTATACCAGCAACAATAGTGCCAAACCTTTAAGGATAAATGTTAAATCTTTATTGAAAATCATAAAAGAAGTCTTAAGTACATGTAAACATGTATTTCTTATATTACTTAGGAATAGGAAGACTTACTATAATGAAGATATCAGTTCTTCCTCCTTTTTATCTATAATTTCAAAAAATCCCCAGATTTTCACTTTTATAGAACATAATAAACTGATCTTAAAATGTATATGACTATCAATTGCCTCAAATGGTTGAGATTTTTTGAAGAAGAAAAATTGTAATGTGATATTCATTGTATGAGATACAAAAGTACAATGAGGAAATATAGTAAATAAGGATCATAACTAAAAAAGTGATAGTTATAATTGTTAAACGAAGCCATGTGTCTGTGGGTCCTTGGTACATGACAGCACTGGCATTACCAATTAGTGAGCATAACATGGTCTATTCTGTAAATGGTTGTGGGGCAACTGGCTATCCATATAGAATTTAATAAGATCAAATGTATTCCTACTTTTTACAAAACATTAACTTTTAGCTGAATTAAAAACTTGAACAACAAAATTGTTAGAATTTAGGTAAAAAATATATTTTTATTTTGGTACTACTATATTTCTTAAACAAATTATCCTAAAAAGAATGGAAAAACAGTCATGGATATGGAGAAGATATTTGCAATTAAAAAATCTGAACTTACTAGTATCTGAGAAGAAATTCAAAGAATTCCTACCTTTCAAGCTAACCAACTAAAAGTTGAGCAAAAGATAAGACAATTCATAGAAGACAGAACAATTGAAAAATAGATCTTTGCATGGATGTTATACTTCATAAGAAGCTAAAACTGCAGGTAAAAAGTGTTTTACATTTATTGTATTAGCAAAAATAATATCTAATAAATCCAAGTGTTGGGAAAACCAGATCTCCTCCACAATGCCTGTGATAGGAGAAATTGGGAGAGAAATTTGGTAGGGTAGTTTTGAGAATTTGACCTCATATATAGTGAAATTTATGGCTGCAGTTCCAGTCTTTCTTAAAGAAACTCCTACATATGTATAGAGAAGACACAGAAAGTCATGCCAATTTCAGCACTGTTTATAAAAACAAACACATGGAAATAACCTAGGAGCTGAAAACTACCTTAGCAGAGAAACGGATAAACCAACTAGTTTATTCATGGAAGAAAATATTACACAGAAATTAAAATGCGTGAACTCTGTGTACCTACATCAAATATAATTCTCAAAACAGCAGTGTTTAATCAAAAAGCAAGTTATAACTGGGTGTGGTGGTACATGCCTGCCTCTCAAGTATGCCTCCTGCCCATAATTGAGAGGCTGAGACAGGAGGATTCTAAGTTCAAGGCCAGAGTACAACAACTTAGTGAGACTCTGTTTCAAAATAAAAAATAAACAGGG
>PVJS01010011.1:18428-49094 GCA_004027185.1 Glis glis | reverse complement strand
CTTTTTATACTTTATTTTGAGACCGGGTCTCACGAAGTTGCGGAGGGCCTCACTAAGTAGAGAGAGAGAGAGACAGGGAGAGAGAGAGAGAGAGAGAGAGAGAGAGAGAGAGAGCTGAGGCTGGCCACGAACCCGGATCTTCCGGTCTCCACCTCCCAAAGTACTGGGATTACAAGCGTGCGCCACCACGCCCGGCTCCATTTATTTTTTGTGTGTGTGTTCAGTCTGTTGTTATATTTCCAACCTAGGCTTGTACCTTACTCTGAAAAATCACAAAATCTTCCATACTTTGAAATAAGAATCTGATATGAAAAGGAAATTGCAACCCAAGGCCTGCACTCACCTGGATAAAATGAAAATTTTATATGAATGTGTTTAAAGGAACAATGCTGCATAAAGGAAATGATAAATTGTGTCAGCTTGGGGCTCCAAAATAATAATTAAATGCAATTATACCTTGATTATAATTAGAAAGTTTTGGAGAGTACTGAAGTGTGAGTACACCATTTAGGGTTTCAACAAAGTTTGTAGTTTAAATGTGTTTAGATATCATTTTCACTAAATCTTAATAAATCATTTATGGCAGATATTAAGTGTATCAGTATAACAGGATCATGCAAAGAAGCTAGTAAATTTCATCCTACTAATAGAATAAGGCAAAAACAAATGGGCATGATTAACAGTGACAGTTTGAGAGAACAGTTCGAAGCAATTTAGACTCAGAAACCAAAAGGATCAAAAGAAACAAGTTGCTTTCACTGGGTTAATAGAAGTAACTTTAAAATTGGGATTGTTATAAGATGCTATTTAAAATGAGCTACAGAAAAGGAATGAAAGAGGACCTATTTTATTCTCAAAAAGCCTATTCTGTCAAGGTTGTTGGAGAACCAATTATTCTCAGGAGTTTGTCAAATAAATGCCTCAGAGCCTGTCTCCAGCTAAAAAATTACATACAAGCATTTAGCATGTATTAGTTTGACCCTGTGAGCTGACCTCATTCATGAGATTTCAACAGAGCTGTTGAAAAATAGTTCAACATACTAGCACACCTTTATTGAACATGGCACATATTATAGCAAAGAGTATAATGTGGAAAATTGCATGAAAACAAGAGTGAAAAAAGAAATTAATTTAATGCTATTCTATATCCCCATGCCACTCCAGAATTTAACAAGGAACACAAACCACATAACCACCAAACTCTGGCTGCATCGATCCAAATCCCCTCAAGTCACCCAACCAACCTACCACTTGTCTCATTTTCGATATTTATGAACACAGCTTTTTTCCATAATATTTATCAATTGCTAATTGTTATATTAATAATAAAAAATTAAAATTCAACATTGAAACAGATGGCCTCCCTTTGACTTCACTTCCATCTCATCTTATTGAAAACTCCCATAAAAGCCAAAAACCATTCATCAGTTGGATAGGTTCTACAATGTTTGTTATTACTCAAGATGGAATGTCAATGAAAGCTTTTCCTACTGAGACACAATTATTTTGAACTGGAAAAAGTTCACATGTTTGATGATCAACATTTGCCTAAATATAAATATTTTCATTTTTTCCCATTAAAAATGGAAACATGTACCTTCCAACCTTTTGGTTTTTTTAGTGTTTTATTAACTGTGAATCTGGTAAATATTAATTTGATGCTCAATGATAACGGGGATCATCCTTTTACACAAATTTACATAAAGAGAGAGCATCTCTTTAACGTGGCCTGTCTGGAATTTAGATCTACATAACCATTAGCCTTCTCTACCCATTCAGTGAACCCCTTTCTGGCCTCCCATGCCTCACAGACAAAATAGAATCTATGATCCTATTTGGGGCCCCAAATATCTTCCAATTCAGTCACCCTCTTTCATGCGTACACTGCAAGACTGAAGGCCAATAAACAAAAGCATTGCTCATATAAATAACATATAATGTTCCTGGTTAAAGAAAAATATATGAAATAAATAGGCCTTTCCAGCCGGGCATGGTGGCGCACGCTTGTAATCCCAGTACTTTGGGAGGCGGAGACCGGAGGAGCCAGGTTCGCAGCCAGCCTCAGCTCTCTCTCTGTCTTTCCCTCTCTCTCTCTCTCTCTCTCTCTCTCTATCCTTAGTGAGGCCCTCACAACTTCGTGAGACCCGGTTTCAAAATAAAGTATAAAAAATAGGGCTGGGGGCATAGCGTGGAGGTAGAGCGCCCCCACGTTCAATCCCCGGTTCCGCAAAAATAAATAAATAAATAAATAAAAATAAATAAATAAATAGGCCTTTCCAATCCTAAAGTACTATATATAATAATTTTTGAAACTCGAACAAACACGTAAATACAAGTTTGATTTTTGTAAGGCCTCTTTTACACATTCCACAGTGCTGCCTTCTTTCAATATTTATATTCATTTTCTGTACATATAAGAAAAGTGAATTGTCCAATTCAAAATGCTAATCAAAAGTAAGTTGTCATTATTGTTGTTGTTTTGGTACTGGGGATTGAACCTAGGGACATTCTACCTCCAAATTACACCCCTAGTTCTTTTTATTTTTTATTTTGAAATAGAATCTGGCTAAGTTGCTGAGGCTAGTCTTGAACCTGAAATTCTCCTGTCTCAACCTCCCATGTATTGGGACTACAGGTACATGCCACTGTGCCCAGCTGAAAGTCAGTTCTTACAAAGTAAATGGCAGCCGAAACACTTTAGACCCAACAGGAAATTATAAATATTTTAATCATATAATATTAAGGTAAATAATAGCAATGTCAATTTTATTCACTTAAAATCCATTTATTTCATATATATTTCTTTAACCAGGAACATTATATGTTATTTATATGAGCAAAGCTTTTGTTTCCTTTCACTAACAAACTATATTTGAGCATGAAAAACATTAATATTAGGATAGCTCAGCTTTCTTCAGACATTATTTATTTACTAATAGACCAATATATAAGACAGGAAATTATGAATTCCTGATTTTTCAAATCCTAAACTATTTTCCCACTGCAAATAAAAAATATTTCTATACTTACAGAAGGAAAAATGACAAAAATTGTCAAAAATTGTGTTGTCACACAATGTATAAATGTACCTCAACATCACACTGTACCCCATAAAGATGTATAATTATTATCAATTAAAAATAAATAATAAATCCGCAGAAGGAATTCTATTCTTAAGAGCTTGCCCACAACACTCTTATGATAGCTTTCTTTTGTGTGTGTGTGTGTGTGTGTGTGTGTGTGGTACCGGGGATTGAACCCAGGGGCACTCTACCTCCGAGCTACACCCCCGGCCCTATTTTTTTGTATACTTTATTTTGAAACCGGGTCTCACGAAGTTGCGGAGGGCCTCACTAAGTAGCTGAGGCTGGCCGCGAACCCAGATCCTCCAGTCTCCGCCTCCCAAGTACTGGGATTACAAGTGTGCGCCACCACGCCCGGCTCTATGATAGCTTTCTAGGAAACCTGTGAATGAGATCCTACTTTGCTCTAAAAATAATGGTTGACCTTGGTTCTGGGGCTGAACCTTCAGTCTTGACACTGAGGTCACTGAGTCCCTTCTGACAAGTTCAGCCTGTCCCCAGGCTTTGGGCCAGTTCTGTCTGTCATGAAGGTGAATTTTAAAAGTCCCAGATAGGTATCAAGTCAGCATTGTTGCTATTTTCACTGTGCACTGCAGCCCTGATTCTAATAATTCCTGACATCTTTTTCCACAGTAGGTGATGGCAACAAGGACAAAGAAAAAAGGAGTCAAAGCCGGAGACACAGTACTGCCGATGTCAGGATATGAAGAAGGTAAAGCCATTGTTCTCAGGATGAAAACTAGGACCAGTGCATGGGACGTTCTATGATACCAGCAAAGGGCTTCATGGCCTATAGAACCATGTAAGAACATGTAAGGTTTAGTCTTTCTGTTTTGTAGGCAATAGGAATCTATTTAAAATGCTGCATGACAGTATCTGATACACATTTTAGAAACCTCACTCTGGTCCATGTGACAGATTAGAAAAGAATGCAGCTGAAGGTAGCAAGAGCTCAAGGAAACAAGAAATGACAAAGGTGTAAACTGGGTCATTAGAACTGGGGGGTGGGGTACTTGAAAGATATTCAGCAAAGAAAACTGATAGGAACTGGTGACAGGTTGGCAGCTGGGTCTGGATAGAGGCTTACAGTGGTATTTATGGATCATTCCTGGGCCCAGCTTGGCCAAATGGGCATAGTAGTTCTATTAACAGAGATAAGAAAACTCAGGGGAAAAAAGCAGATGCTTTAGTTAAGGAGGTTATTTTTGAAGAGTCAGTTAAGCTACTCTGGCTCAGTAGGCCCACTCTTGAGGAGTGTCTAGCTTGCTGCCAAAATCTCACTGGGGAGTGTCCACAGATGCTAAGTAGTGTTTACAAATAGACATTATTAGTAAACATTATTTAGTTTTTACTTCTTAGTGTAAATCTAACATTTCTCCATTTCTGGCCTTTGAGGAGGTAGCAGAATCTCTCTTGTCATTGCCATCGGGTGCCATTTCCTATGTTCATTCTCAAATGTCGATGATAGAATTCCAATTGTTTTTACCTTTGTGTACAGTGACTCAGCAAAGTGTATCAAGTGCATGCAGCAATACAGAGCAGGCCAGACCCATGGCATGCTCTCCCCTCTTCTCTATGATGACAGGTTTATTTTGGCACTAATCTCCTAAACTCCATGTCCTGTGTTTCTTGTACTCACAAAGGAGAAGTTCAAGGATGGGAATTTCAAACAAAGAAGAGAGAATGTTGTGGCAGTAAGTCAGGTAAAACTCTAGAACGTGGGGCTTTCTGGTGGTCCTAATTTTCTGACCATTTATCCCAATCTACAACTGGATTCATCCCAGTCTCTGGCACATTCCAGGGATGCTTACAAACTGCGTCTTTGGAAAGCTAAACTAAGTCAACATGTCTAACAGATATTTCTTTGGAAAAAGGTTATCATTATTCATGAAATAGATTGAAGGAAACAGGCATACTTAATAAACGGATACAGTAGGTATTTCTTTCGCATAGAGAATCCATGAAAAAATTACTTGACACTAAGAGTGCTGTAACTAGAGAAATTTCAAGGATCCTTTGCCTAAATGTTATGAAACAAAATGTAAACTATAGATTGTTATTATTATATCTTGACTCTTTCACAAAACAAATAAAAATTTTATAAAAATTTATTTGTCTATACAAAAGAATTTCACTTCCAAATATAAAAAATTTCTTAATGTTTATCCATCTTTATGGAACTAAATATTGTTAGCCATTGTGTAGGATTTTATAAACACTAAATCCTTAGTTTTAAAAGAATTAATTCTTCCTTCTAGCTTTAGCTTTATGTTTCTTCAATTTAAGGCAGTACAAACTTTTAGGCAAAGTGTCTAGTAATTAGTTGCCAAAGAATTCATTTCTATGGAAATTTCTCCTTAGTGTTTTTTCATGAACACATAAATATAGTAAGAAAACTTTGACCTCACTGATATAAGAAGAAACACCTGAAGCAGTGCCAATCAAGCCAAACTCTTTTACAAATTGCAGGTGCACATTTTGTTTTCAATATCCAAAGTAGAACCAATTATTCAAATCAGCTTACTTTATGCAAATTAGTCCCTTCAAAGCACTTCCTTAATCCAAGCAGTTATTAAGTGAAATGGGATTTACCTCAACTAATATCTGCATGAAGACGGAAAAATACACAAGGGACTATCCTGTGATAGCTCTGAAGCACTGAACTCTCCTCTGTTTACATACAAGCCCTCCTCTCACAAGAACAATAAGCATGGTGTAATTATTGTCTTGAATGTCATTTTTATAGTTTAAGTGAGGCACTGCATTTCAAGGAGAACAGAAGAGGCATATGATAGCAGAGCCCTTCTGCCTCTACTAGCCTGGCCCATGATAAAGAAAAGAAAACATCAATCTTGCCATTCATTTCAAAACAGACATATTTAAGAATACTTGTTCTCTTGGAAAATACAAAAAGCGCCGGGCGTGGTGGCACACACTTGTAATCCCAGTACTTTGGGAGGCGGAGACCGGAGGATCCAGGTTCGTGGCCAGCCTCAGCTCGCGCATGCTTGCGCGCTCTCTCTCTCTCTCTCCCTGTCTCTCTCTCCCTGTCTCTCTCTCTCTATTTACTGAGGCCCTCCGCAACTTCGTGAGACCCGGTTTCAAAATAAAGTATAAAAAAATGGGGCCGGGGGCGTAGCGCGGAGATAGAACGCCCCTGCATTCAATCCCCGGTACCGCAAAAAAAAAAATACAAAAAGCTTGGAAAATATTAAACTGAATTTTCATCTGGCCTGTCTCAGTGCTCAAAATCAAAATCATTTGATTAGAAAATACAGTTACACACACACACACACATATACACATACCTCACACTTTTCACTATGGCTTATAATCTTAGCACATGAACCCAACATAGGTTTTACAGTATCAAACTAAAGTTTAACCAGGAGATAAAGGTAAGTCTCTTTTTAAAATGATATCTTTTTTAAAAAAAATTCTCAATTACTATTCATCACAAGGAAAGAATAACCTGGAAGAAAACCACTAAGATTTGATACTGAATTCACAGTCATTAGTGACAGACTTACATCCTTTGTTTATGTTCAGACATTGTGCTTGTTAATTTAATACTGGCCAACAAAAGCCGTGTCACCTGGAAGACTGGGAAAATGAGTTCTCACAGTGTTCCTTTGAAGGTAGTAGTTCACATCCCATACTCAATAGAAAGTGACACTTAATTTGGCAGACCTTAGTTTTAGGAACCCAAGAGAATGAAACTGTCCTGGTAACATAAGATGCACAATTGAGGTTGAGCCAGGGTGGAATTCACTTGGCAGAAGTGTCATAAACAGCCTTAGTCAAGGGCAGGGTTGAGGTTGGTACAGGGGGGATTTTGAGGGAAACTAAGAGGTTTATGTTTCTATAATTTGCTATTTTTCCTCCTCAAAGACTTCCATTTTGCCAAGCGATCCTTTGTATGACATTAACACATCTGACATCTTCATTTCTGATGTTAAGTAAAAATAAATAAATTTTAAACACATATGAATTGTCACACATCTATGCCAGGTTATCGCTATATTCCCATACTCAGATGAATTCTGTGAAAGCCAAGATAAGATGATATTTTTGCCTCTTTTTAAATAACCAGTGTATAATAAACTTCAAAACCTGAGTAAGAATCACTAGAATTGGGAACAAAATCAGAGAATCATCCTCTGAGATGGAAGTTTATATCAATTAACATAAAAATGGATGTAATTAGCCACCCAAGGGAGGTGCTTGGAAGTGAACCATGCAGTAGACTGGAGTGTCTCTACATCCCCTGGGGAGGGGGGCTAAATCACTATAGCCTGAGCTTTGTCTTCAGCCAACCTGGACACCACATTTTGTTATAATGCAAACAAAATAATATGGTGATCTGCATGAAGTTCAGAAAATGTAGAGCTGAAGAATAATTACTTGTTAGAGTTTATCCAAAAACCTGAAATCTAGATGATACAAGTCACTAGAAATGTGTACTCAGTGGTAAAGTGTTTCTAAAACAACCTAAAAGAAATATCCTCCCAGACTACTCAGTTAACTTTACCATGATCTCCATATTGATCTCCATATTGTTCCTATTGTCTCACAGTTTCTTGGGTAGCAACCAGGATTCCAAGGAAGCTTGATAGTGGGAAGGGCTATCTTAGATAAGGGTTTTCTAGTTACAAGAAATGCAAATCCCCACTGAATGTTGATGTTAGCACTTGTCTGTAAATAAACACATGTGGCTTGTTAACCTGAAATCAATCCTCAGAAGCTCATCCTTCCTACGCGAACCTTTAGCATCCAGTTTCTTGAAACTGATTCTGGACCCACAGAGATTTCATCGGTGTGCAACAGAACTTTGCCTGAGTAATTGTATGACATGGTAAAAAGTAACACTTATGTCATGCTGGTGGGGTTTCATCATGGTGGGCCTGGAACTGAGTATCAAGACTAAGGCCTGGACTTCATTCTTTCTCCCTCCATCACTCATGATATATTTGTCTAAACCCACAGAATGTACAACACCAAGAGCAATCTCTAATCTAAACTCTGGACTTGGAGGGATAATGATGTGTCAATGTAGGTTCATCAATTATAACAAATGTACCCCGCTGGTGGGGAATGTTGATAGTGGGGCTTCTGTGCATGTTAGGAGACAGGGGGTATATGGCAGCTCTTTGTACTTTCCATTCAATCTTACTGTGAACACAAAGTATCTAAAAATATAAAATCAATTTTTAAAAAAGAAAAAGAATAATATATGGAACCAAGAGTTCAAAGCGTTTGTTATGGTGGCAGAGACCCTATTTCCTTCCTGCCCTCTTCAATACATAGCAGTTAAAACCCTGATGCTGCCCTTTGTGGACAGTTTATCCTCTCTGAACCTCAGCTCCTTTACTTGTAAAATAGAGGTCATAAATATGTAGCTTCAGCATTGTGAGGACTAAATGAAACCAATGTAAAACACATAGCACAATGCCTACTTAGCACACAGTAAGATTTTTTTGTTGTTGTTCTTTAAACAAATAACTCATTTATACAAATGAAAAAAAACTTAAGTTTTCAAATACATTATAAATTAACAGGCATCTTCTCTTTAATATTATTAAATTTAGGTCTTAAATACATATACACATAGCACACAAGTAGTATGGAAGGCACAGATGTACAATCCCTTCTGTAAGAAGGGGATGCTATTAAATGTGCAGTAAAACTAAAAATGGGACTGAGCCAACTCCTTTGTTGCCAGGAAGAGCACTTGCTGAGTGTGACACAAGGAGGTAAGGCTTATTCTTCAAGGAGTACTATTTTACTCGTGAGCAGTCTCTTCCACTGAAACACAGGTAGACAACTTTTACCTACAGTGCATGTTAGGTGAGATTTTCTGAAAAGTATATACAATACTATATTTGGCTTATGTCCATAAGTTAAAACTTTAGAAGGTATTTTTGTCAGTTAAATAAGTAATGGTTGTTCATGTTCTGCTAAGGTCAGGGCAGCCATGCTGATGCCTGACCTTCTAAACTGGATCCTACAAGGGACCTGGCAGAACTCTTCACACAGGCAATTTTAAGGAGATGCCATATTTCCTTCTGCCTCTTTCCCTGCATAAACATGATGGTATTGTCAGCTTCTCTGTTATTACTGAGGGCCACTTCCACCTTGGGGAGTAGATCAATAATCTTCTGCTTACAGCCCAACAATTTGCTCAGATGACCAAACAGCTCCTTGAGAACACGGTCCTGACTCTGCACAGTCTGCACAATGATCTTCACCATCTCTTTGCTATCGCTGTAGGAGTGAACTGCAGGTCTGTGCTTTAACTGCTTATATAGATCAATGACATGCTGTTCCAGAGATTCCGTTAAGTCTCCCTGATGTCTTCCATGCGAGCTTTTCTGTAGCTCCATGATTTCTGTATGCAAGAAATTGATACTCGAGGTATCCAATAACACCAACCTCAGCATAGTGGATGGCCTTTTCTTTCATTTCTTTCCCTGCTTTTAGCATTCTTTCTGAAGATATCCCATCAGTCATCTGCTCACTGTATCTCTCCAAGTCAAGCTGAATACTTTTGTGAAAAACTCCAATTTAGCTTTCAGTTGCTGTGATGCTGAGATCAAAATGTTCTTCATTTTTGTCAAGTTAGCATTATATCTAAGAAGACTTAACAGTGCTGCTCTTTGTCCCTGAAAGAGTCTGCTATAATCTTCTTTTAGCCCAGACACATAGTGCACTGCTTCTGCCCATACTTCATGTAGTTGTATAATTGGAAGCTGTATTTTGCTATCGTGTACAATATAATTTACACAATCAAATAAACTTCTGGAAGCATATGTCCCTTCATATACAGTCTTACTTTTATCAAACAAATAAACCATATAGCTATCCCAGCCTCTAATTCCATCTAAAATACATTGAGACCCGGGCATGGTGGCACACGCTTGTAATCCCAGTACTTGGGAGGCGGAGACCAGAGGATCTGGGTTCACGGCCAGCCTCAGCTACTTAGTGAGGCCCTCCGCAACTTAGTGAGACCCTGTTTCAAAATAAATTATTAAAAAAATAGGGCCGGGTGTGTAGCTTGGAGGTAGAACGCCCCTGGGTTCAATCCCCGGTACCAAAAAAAAAAAAAAGGGTAAAACACATTGAGAGGCTGGTTTCTGAAAGAAGCTCTTGAGAACCAGTATTTATTCCAGTTTCACACTCAATAGGAGACTGCAGTGAATGAAGACTTTCATCAGGTAGTGGCAGAAAAGAAATGATCTTTGCAGAAGTCATTACTTAGGATGTGTACTATCTTCAAATTCAGAATGTGATCCCATTAATACAAAATATCTTGGCTGCTTCAAAGTAAGATCGACAGGTCCCCCTGGCTGCTGTGGGTCCCAATTCAGCATCAACTGTGGCCAGTTTTCCAAGGGCTCTACTATTAAACTACAAAGGCTATTTGGTTGAGGTAAATGACTACTAAACCAAACTTCTCCTGTCATCTCTTCACATGCAAACACTTTGGATCCTTCTTAATCTTCTCATGCTAGGTAAATGACTGTAGATGATGCAAAAGAGGCTTATATCCAGCAAAACCTTCAAACACTCGGTCCCAAAGCTCCAATAATCAACAGTGGTTGTGTAAGGCTTATTCTCAAAGAACTCTGGGGTCAGATACCACAGTGTTCCCACAAAAGATGTACAGAGACTTCTTTGATATCAAGGTCTTTGGCATATCCCAGATCAATTATTTTATGCATTATCTTTCCACCAACATCCTGAAGAGCTATATTTTCAGGTTTTAGATCTCAATGTATAATTTTGTTTCCATGCAAATATCGAATTCCAGACCCTATATCACTCAATAAAGAAAGTGTCTGGCTTTCTTTAAGTCCACGACAATTTTCTGGTTTGTTGAGCACTTCCAGAGATCTCTTCAAGAACAGTATTCCATTTCTAGAAGAGGCACATCATTAATCAAAAAAATTCAATTCCTCAGGAACATCACAGGCCTTTACAACATTGGCATGGTTCAACTTCTTCTAATCTGGATTTCATAGCACCATCGTTCTCTGTTTTTGGTACTTAGCTCTAGATGGCAAGATTTAATTGCCATTTTGAGATCAAGCTCCCTATGCTGGTATAAACAGACATTCCTGAAGCCACCAGTGCCAAGCTGCTCCCACATCTCCTAGGACCAACCCGTGCCTGGCTGCAGCCCTGGCCACTCCATGCGGCAGGAGGGCAAGTGGCCTCAGGCTCCGCTGCCATTCTAAGGCCAGTTCCGGGCCACCAACACAGTAAGATTTAATAATTGCCAATTCTGTCCAAAGTGAATCCTATACAGCTGAAGCTGATTTAGACATTATTCCTCATGCCAAAAAGTACAAATTTTATTCTGACTACTCAGAGAGCCTAAGATAGGTGGAGATGAGAGCAAAAGATGGCCCGCTGCAGGACCAGGTCCCTGGAGATAAAAAAAAAAAAGCATTCCAAGGTCACAAGCTGTTAGGATAAAACAATTTACAAAGCATATCAACACAATGGATATAAATTTAATTATCTTGAGTCTAAACAAATCATTTTGTTGACCAAAGGACTGAGATTTTTCTGCAATTAATAAAATATGTTGTAATATAAGAGATTGTTGCAACATATACCAGGGTATGACACAAAACAACAGTGGAATATAAAAAAGATGATCAAGCAGAATCAGGATGATGAAAGAAAAATTTGAGAGGTAACCAAGTAACCAAGTCTAGCTAAAGTATTTGCCAATTTGTTAGTAAGGAGAGGGTAGAAATTAACATCAGCTTGCATCAAGCCGTTATACGAAGCAGCACAATGAAGTTAAATGTTTTATTAACTATGAGATGTTGTTGAGTACATTGTTCATTACATCAAAAAGTGTCCATGTGTTCTGTGTCACAATGTCAGGAAAAGTAAGTTCCCAAAACAATCTGTTTTTGTGTGTCTTATGGATAGTATAAATATAATGGTGGTATTTTCTTCATGATGGCTTCTAAGGAAAAATTTGGGACTATTTCTGGCAAGGATGTATGATTTCATGACTAGTATTCGAATTCTTGTAGATTCCTCTCGTTCTTTTTTTTTTTTTTTGCGGTATTGGGAATTGAACCCAGGGGCATTCTACCTCCATGCTACACTCCCAGCCCTATTTTTTATTCATTATTTTGAAACAGAGTCTCACTAAGTTGCAGAGGGCCTCAATAAGTAGCTGAGGCTGGTCACGAACCTGCAATCCTTTTGTCTCATTCTCCCAAGGACTGGGATTACAAGTGTGTGCCACCATGCCCGGCTAGATTCCTCTCCTTCTATTATTCATGTTCCCTTCATCCAAATTTCCTTAATCATTTCTGATTTATTCCAATATGATATAATATATGTATAATTATATCTTTGCAAATATATAATATATATATATATATATCTTTGCAAATCATCTTTTTTTATAATTAGGTAATAAACAAATTTGTAAAATTTAATCAGCAAAAAACTGACAGGACATGATCCAGAAATGAAATGGGTGCCATGTGTATGGATGGCTAGGCTCCTTAACATAGTTTTCAAAGATGTTGGATTGTCTTTCTTGTTTCTTTCTTTTTCTTTCTTTCTTTCTTTCTTTCTTTCTTTCTTTCTTTCTTCTTTCTTTCTGTTGCTGGCCTTGTGTCCTGCCTTTTGTGCACTAGAATTCAGGACAAATAGCAGTGTAACATGGCATGGCTTCTGGCTTTGCCAAGAGGAAAAAGCAGGAGCACACCATGCTGCCTGAGGCTGAGGAGTTGAGGCTGAATTGAGTCACACCTGAGTCTCACAGCTGCAAGCACCTGCACAGTCTCAGGAAGAGGGCAGGTGTGCCCCAAGCCCACTCCAAGGTTGGAACTGATATGAGCTAAAACTCAGATCTGTCCCACAGGCATACAGGTCTCCACCTGAGGCTGGAGCAGGTCTAGAGCTCTGTGAGTGAGCCCGGCATACCGGGCCTTCAGTTTCTACCAGGTGCTGCTGTTTACTGTGGCAACCCAGGGCACTGTGCTACCTTTCATGTCCTGCTCCCTGCCCTGCCACCTGAAGTTGGAGGAGGGTGGCAGAGGCCATCAGTCTCCTGCCTAATGCAATTTCAGCCACTAGGTCTACTAGTATTGGCCTAAAGGTAAGGATCGTGGGGCTCTGCCCAGCACTGGATTTTACTGTAGTGGGCCTTGTACTTGATTTTTAAGACTAAAGCCTAGCCTTAATTCTCTCTCCCTTCCCCAAATGGGAGACCTCTCTCTCCATGTTGGAATGCTTGGGGTTGGGGGAGGGGTGACACATGTGCAAACCTTTCCTTCCTGCCTTATTCAATACATATTTTCATTTTGATATACTAAAAGCAGACATGCTGGCCTCTCACCTGATTTCTTAGCTCTTGTGAAGGTAGAATGGATGAATGGAGGTATTAATGGACGAATGGCTGTTCAACTTGGTAAGGCTGTCAGGAGAAGACCACGAGGGGATCTTGCTCCACCTCTTAACTTTTCTGGCAATACTGGGGATTGAACCAGGGCCACTATACCACTGAGCTACATTCCCAGTTTCCCAGGCTGCACTGAACTTGCAATCCTCCTGCCTCAGCATTCCAAGTAGCTGGGATTATAGGCATGTACCATTGCTTCCAGTGCCTCTTAACTTTTAATGACTGTGCTTTAATAATATGCTCACAAAATCATGAACATATAAGAATTGACTCAAAGAAGACCAAACGGCGGCGGCTACAGCTGCTGCAGTGGCGCCATCTTGGCAGGACCTTACTGGCGGCTACCAGCATTGTGGCTTCCACACAAGACCAATGGAGACGCCAGCGACCTGCTGTGAATCCAGCAACTGCAGAATAGCAGCAGTGAAGGTGAGCAGCAAATGGCTCCACGTGCAAAACAGATCCGAACTACTGCGTCGGCAAAAGCGGCAGTGGTGCCATCTTGGTCAGACCACGCCGATGGGTCAGACCACGCCGACGGCAAGCAGCATTGAGACTTCTGCAGGCCACCAACAAAGAAACCAGGGACCTTTTCTAAAACCAGAAACTACAGAGCATTAGCAACAAAAGTGAGCAACAGTTCAATCCACACCCGATGAAGTCCGCAGGGCCCAGAGGCCTGACCAGAACCTGTGGCAGTGGCTGAGCCCCCCACCCAAAGAAATTAAGAGCAGCGCTCAATGAGACCACGAATCAATGAGCCACCCCAGGGGGAGACCACCCAGCACAGCCACAGGGACTCGCGGGGTCTGAGATTGTGAAGATTGGCCCAGCACAAGTGGGAGTGGGGTCTGTTGTGGGACGTAGTAGATGCGTGAATAAGCAGACAGTCCCTGGCGACATTTGTGTGGGACAGACTTGCAGCCCGTGGGTCACAGCGCCCTTATAGAGTCCCTGGGGATTGCCACAGGACATAAAGCTGTGGTGCCTGGGGAAAAATTTCACCAAACCAGCCCTCTCTGTGGAAAACGTGGAGTTCTGTGTTTGCACAGAATCAGGTCAAAGCGACATCCACCGCTTCTGTAGACAAAGAGAGACAGAAGCCAGGGAGCCCCTGCTGGTGACACCTACCATAGGTGTAGACAGAAAGAGACATAGGGACAGCCCAAGTGAAGAACATGGAGACATATGCTTACAGTGAGAGGGGCAATAGCAGCACTGGTCACCTGCACAGGTAGTGAGAGGCACCAGGCAAGGGTCCAAATGACTGACGGAGACCAAGACTTGGGCCTGCAAATGGACATTATACCAAGCAAGTGAGAATAACCATTCAGTAATAGCTATTCACCTTTAAGGCTCACCTTAAAGTAGCAACTATCTACCTCCAGGATAAGAAACTATAAAGGATTAGACACAGTAAACCTACAGAGTGAGAGAGAAAAAGAGAGAGCTACTAAAAGCAACAAAGATATAAACATAAGAAACCTGAAGTCATGAAAATAATAGCAAGGAAACAAACAAAAAAACTTTAGTTGAGGAAAGAAGGCGACCTAACTGAGGGAGATGAGAGGAGGGAAGAGGGAAATACTCTAATGCACACGATGTATATACACAAATTTATCAGAGTCGATCACTATGCTGAGCACAAAAAGGAGGGAAGGGGAAGGGAATGTGGGATTTGAGGGAGGGCTAAATGAGCAATGTGTGCATGCATGCTTCTGATACCCTGACACTTATCAAAATGTATAACTATGATGCACCAATAAACGAAATGAAATTTAAAAAGAAAATATAAGAATTGGCTTTGACAAGCCATTTATGAGCCAATTTCAACACATCACTTTCTGGGTTTGTTTTTTAAGCTCTCTTGGGGTATAATTGACATGCAACATATTGCACATATTTAACATTTACATTTTGATGAGGTTGGACATAAGCAGACACCTGCGATGCCATTGCCACTAAGTACTAAACACATCGATTGCTTCCCCAAGTTTCCTTGTGTTCTTGTGTGTATGTGCACGTGTGTGTTAACATGAGACCTGTCCTCAACATGTTTAATTTGCACAGTACCATCTTGTTAACTTAAGTACCATGTTGTACAGCAGATCTCTAGAACTTAATCACTGTGCGAACTGGAACTCACCACACCTGCTTTCATAAAGAAACTTTTTTGTAATCTTTTTTGTTGTTTTTTTTAAATAAAGATTCAAGAACAGAAGAAATGTATAAATGCCAGAACACAAAAAATGGTTTGTACTACCCTTTATTATTGATAGTATTTAGTACAGAAAGCCTGGGAGAGCCCTACAAATTGCAATGTGATATGATTGAAACATAAATATGAGGTGATCTTACAGCCTTTGTGAGTGTATGTGTGTGTATATAAAAAAAATTTAAAGCATGTAAATAAACAAAGAAGTTATAGGAAAATGACAAACATATTCTTTTTATTCCCTAAAGTGCTATTCTTTTATCATCTAATACAGATTTCAATATTTGTTTATTATTTCTGCAAGTGATGGTTGTAGACCTCATAGTCCAGCAAGCAGTACTCATCAAATCATAATAAAAAGTCATGGATAGATGATTTGTTGAAGTTACTAATGGTGTGATGGAGGGGAGGTATTCTCTTAAATAAGAGCAACTAATCTCAGCATGGTGTCACATGCCTGTAATCCCAGTACTTGGGAGGTTGAGACAGGAGGATCACAGGTTTGAAAACAGTCTCAGAAACTTAGACTCTCAGCTACCTAGTGAGACCCTGTTTCAGACCCTGGGGGTGTAGCTCAGAGGTAGAATGCCCCTGGGTTCAATCCCTAGTACTAAAAAAATAATAATAGTAATAATAGCAACTAATATTTAAATAGTACTTTGTAGCTTACATATACTCCCTTATTTATTCCTCCTTAGAACCCAGAGAAGGGCATCTTTTTTTCATCTGTATTTTCTATTAGGAAATAGAGGTACAAATAGAGGTATCTCCAGTGATTTAACCAAGACCACACACTCCAGTCAGTTGAGAAACCAGATCTCTTCTCCTATCTGCCTTTATTCTTTCCTTTTTTCCAAAAAAAAAGAACACTGGGGGGTAGTGTATTAGTCTGCTAAGGCTTTCATAACAAACTACCATAGACCCAGTGGCTTAAGCAACAGAAATATATTTTCTCACAATTCTGGAGGCCAGAAGTTGGAAGTCAAGTGCCATCAGGGTTGGTTTCTGGTGAGGCCACTCTGGCTTGTAGACAGCTTCTCCTCACATGGCCTTTTGTCATCTTTGATCCTGCTCACCCTCCCCTTATAAGGACATTCATTAGTTCTATTGGATTAGGGCCCCACAAGGACCCATTTAGCCCTAATTACCTCCTTTAAAGCCCTATCTCCAAATACAGTCATTTTAGGGACTAAAGCTTCAATATAGAATTTTTTGCGACATAATTCAGTCCGTAAAATATAGCTATTATGTGGCAGACTCTAAGCTAAGACTAGAAATGGTGTGACAAAAGAAAGACCTGTCCCTGACTTCATGGGCTGACTATGGACCAAGGAGAAAAGACACTGAACACAGCAAGGCTCTCTCACATGGCATGCCATAAAGAAGCACAGTCCTTACCCTAGTCGTCTTCTTTCCATGACTTTTAAATCTCTCTCTATATATATCTATATATCTATATATCTATATATCTATACATCTATATATCTATATATCTATATATCTATATATCTATATGTATGATAACCTTCAGACTACCTTGTGTTTGATAACCTATGTATGATAACCTTCAGACTACCTTGTGTTTGATTCATCTGTCTTTAACTCTGGGGAGACAGTTAATAAAATTTGCTTGGAAGTCTCCCCAAGGCAGGATAGGTGGGGTCCTCTGAAAGAAGGCTTGTCAGCAATGCTGCCTGGCGCAGGGAAGGGCTGGAAGCATCATGAATTCTGCTGAGGCGAATGCTGCGCCTCTTCCTCTCGTAGACTAGTGGGCAGCAGAAAAGCTTTCTCTTTTCACAAGTGCCCCAGATCAAGAGCCATTATATTTAAGAAGTCTGCTGTTAAGCTGAAACAAATTCACAAGGGTTTCAGATATTTTTTTAAAAAGAACAAAAAGAACTGGACTCGCAGCATCCTGGACCTTGGAGTCTGTGATTCTGTCACCTTCCTACAGTACAAATGGAGGTGAAAAAAATAAAAATGTGAGAGAAGAGAAAAAATGTTCTAAGACCTTTAGCTTAATGATATGCAAATGAAACAGTTACTAGGTCACCAGGCACCATGGATGCTAATTCTGCAGTGTTTCTTGAATCCATTCTCTGCTTCCCAGCTGGAGGAAGCTTTATATTGAATTAGATATAATATCAGCTCTGAGTCAGACAAATGCGGCTTCTGCTTCTGACTTGGGTGCATACACATTTTATGAGCTTGAGCAAAATACCTAGTCTCTCTGAGCAACAGTTTTCTCACCTATAATGCTGCACTAGGTTATCTCAGGCTTGAGTGAGAGCTGTCACAATTATCTCAGGATATTATAAAGGTATATAAGATATGGTAAACATCAGCAGGAAGAAAACCCAGACAGCCTCCTGGTGGTTGCTGATGGCCTGCAGCAGTGCAGGCTTCTCTGAGGGATGGCCAGGCTCAGACTCACCCATTCATAGGTGAGAGGCCACTGCTCCCTGTGCTAGCAATTCTGCCAAATAGTGACAGTCTCTTTCTCTCTCTGCTTCCTTTTCTTTGCCTGCTTCTTTCTCTTCTACACTAACATCTCTCTTCTTTCCACGTTGTGACTCCTGCTAACTTCCTTTCATTGCCTTCTTTCTTTTGCTTTTTCTATATATATATATATATATTTCTCTTCTGCTTCAGTTTCCCACTGCACCCATCTTCATGTCTTTCAGTTTTAAGCTGCATCAGAAACAGGGTCAGATGGAATTACTGCACAGAATAGAGCGCTGTCTTTGGGGCAGAACTTGATGCCCATTCCTTACAGCCCCTGAGCAGCCTATGCACAGCGCCTAAGACTGGTGCTTCTCCTCCAGAGACTCAAGTCTGGCTAAAGTGGTCAGGTCACAGAGGACAAAGCATCGCTTCATTTGCATGGAGAACTTTAAAAAGAGACCTACTAACAAGGGGGGGAGGCCCTCTGAGGTTTCTCAGAAAAGACTAACTAAACACTCACTCACATGACCTGCCCAGCGCAGGTGTTTGTGAGGATAAGATAAAATGTATAGCTGCTTCTCCAGTGCCTGGCATATAACAGATGCTCAATAAATCTTTCCTCCTCATCCCCATTGCTGCTACTCTACTACAAACCTCAGCTGCCTCTCAACAACTGCAATGAGTTGCATGTTTCCTTGCCTCCTCTGCCTTCTCTGCTCAAATTCATCTCTCATTCCTTTCCATAGTTATTCATAGAGCCCGAGGAGAATTATTTATTTATTTAACATATTTAACATAAATTGAGTACTTGCTATGTACTAGATACTTGCTTTGGTAATGGAAATACAGAAATTAATAAATTATCTATTCTACCCTTAAGGAACACAAAGAACAGTGAAGAAAAAACAGTCACCATAAATATATACTATAAAAGGTTTGTTGGAGGAAAAAAACAGAACAACATATTCCTCCCTGGTCTGTAAACAAAGAGATAACAGCTGAGAACTGAGGAATGTGGTGAGTCAGAAAACGCTGAAGAAGAAGTTCAATTCACAAATGCCAAGTATTGGAGCACTGTAAGTCAAAGTGTCATAACACTACTTTTAAGGGATACAAATAGGGATTCATGTAAGAAAAACAAAAAAGTATTCCATAACCCATTGATCCAGGAAATGCTGTGTTAAGTAAACAATGATCAACATGTTTCATTATGGTGGGATTTCTTAAAGGTTTTCATATGCAAATGTGTAAGATGACTTTCCAAGAATTTGATGTAGTGTGTATTAGTCAGCTTTTTATTCATGTTTTAGTCAGCTTTTTCATCACTATTTCACCAAAAGACCTGACAAGTACAACTTAAAGGAGGAAAGGTTTAATGACTCATGGTTTCAGAAGTTCAGTTCATGGCAAGGCAGCAACATGATGGCAGCAGGGCATGGCAGAGAAAGGCTGAGCTCATGGCAGCCGGAAGAAGACAGCCAGAGAGGAAGTGGCCAGGAATAGATATAGTACTCAAGACCATGCTCCCCAATGACCCACTTCCTCCAGCCACACCCTACCAACCTCCATCAACAGATGGATGGATTACAAAATTATGGGAAATATACACAATGGAATTCTACTCATCAATAAAGAAGAACAAAATTATGTCATTTTCAGGAAAATGGATGGACCTGGTAAACATTATGTTAAGTGAGATTAGCCAGTCACAGAAAATGAAGGGTCATGTTTTCTCTCATATGCAGAAGCTAGAGAGTAATCAGGATACAAGAGGGAGTTTACACAATGGAGGAGGAACCCCAGTGGAGTAAGAGAGGTGGTCTAGGGGAGGGGGCGGAAAGGGAGAATTAATGAAGGAAACACTTCCTTTGACATTATGTACATATGGGAGAATACCAATGCCAATCTTAATATCATGTAGGGGGAAGGGGGAGGTGGGGAGGGAGCCTGGGGAAATCTCACCAACTACTGTGGACATGCATGTCACTATCACTATGAACTACATTATAATGTGAGACTATAAGACTATAATGCACCATTAAAAGTATTAAGAAATTACTAATTCATCAACACATTCATCCACTGATGAAATTAGAACCCTGATTCAATTATGTCACCTTTGAACATTTTCGCACTGCCAATACATGAGATTTTCCAGGGACATTCCATATTCAAACAATACCACATCACTATAACAAAATTCCTGATACAGGCTTTTTATGGAGAAAAAAAGGTTTATTGAAGTCATAGTTTGGGAGGTTTGAGGGCATGGAGCCTACATTGGCTCAGTTCTGGCGAGGGCCTCATGGCAAATGGCAGATGGTAGAGTGCATTCATGAGCAAGCACATGATTACATCTTGCTTGAAGTAGATAGGAGCAAAGAGGATGGGGCAGGGGGGAGTGGGAGGCAGGCTTACCACTTTTTTGGGGGGAAGAGATTGAACATAAGGGCATTCTACCTCCAAGTTACACCCCCAGCCTTATTTTATTTTTTGTTTTGAATCAGGGTCTCCTTAAGTTGCTGAGAGTCTCGTTATATTGCTAAGGCTGACCTTGAAGCTGCACTCCTCCTGTTTCAGCCTCCCTAGTACTGATATTACAGGTGTGTACTGATACACCCAGCCAGGCTTACTACTTTTATAACAACCTTCTCTCAAAAACTCAAGGATTGCTTTTCAAGAGCAAGCCTGCAATGGCCCAAGGACCTCCCCACTAGGTCCCACCCCACAAAGTTTCACCACCTCCCAGGTCCCACCACGGGGACCAATCCTTTATTGACAATGAACTCTTGAGGGACATTCCACCCACATCCAAATCATAGAACAGGGCATTTTCCAAATTTACATGACCTGGGAACTCTTCCCATGCACATCTGGGAACATCATCAGACCCACGTAGGAGAGGAAGTTGTTGTCTAAGAGAGTCATTGAAGAGTTTCAATGGGAGAGTGAGGTAAACTGGATTCACTTGGGGGTCCCAATGTCCTCTAGAATGCAGTGCCAACTCTTCGCCCTGCCCTTCCCCAGGCCCCATCCTGCCTTTTCAGCCCCTCCCTGGCTCCTTCCTCCAGGTTCTGGACACCCTGGACAGTGTGGACTTCTCACTTTCCCTGTGTGTGCTTTATAGTCCCTTGTTCCTGAGCTCCTGAACAATCTCCTTTCAGCATCTTCACTCACCATCTACTCATCTTTCATACTACATCTCAAAGACTATTTCTTCAATAAAGTCTTTCAAGACTCCCAAAACAGTGTTAATACCAGTTCTTCTGCATGCTATTGCTTTGTGTGTTGCTTATATTTCTAGTTAGCCCTTTTTTCTTTCTATTTTGTCTAACAGATGTTTGTGTGTACTGAGAGCAAGAAGGAGGTGGGAAACACCGGTCACTATTTTCCAGAACCGCCCAAGTACCAGCTTCAAGTTTTTCCTTCTTTGTCTACTTCCTCTGAGTTGTGAGATGAACCCTTCCCCCACCCACTCCTCCTACACACACAGCAGAGGTTTCCAAAGTTTCTCTCACTTCACACAAATGTGCAGGGAAAAAATCAGCTTCTTTATTTTTTCTGTAACAATCTAATCTTCCTCATTAGCACCCACCTGCTGAGTGGTAATAAAAGCTGAATTTATTCCTCTCTTGTAAATTAATCTAATTCTCTCTTGGGAACTCTGTCTTTTTAGATAAAGGTCCAGTGTTCCAGACCCCTCTCTCTCTGTTTGCTTCCCCAAGGGTATACAGGAAGTATCCTTTGTGTCCTCCTGACAGTAAGGAGGATGGGTCTAAAATTGACATTCTCTGTTTTTATGCTTTTCTCTGGACTGCAGTCATAAACGTGCCGCCAGGAGTATTCGTGGGCATTCTGAGGCACCTGCTGTTAATTTGGCATATGTTGGGATTAATGTCCTGATCTCTTGCTTTTGTCAAGGCCCTATGGTCTGATTTCAGACCATCTTCTCTCTCGTTAAGGCACAGGTCGTGACTTGGTGGTTTATCCTGGCACTCTTGGTGACAGAGCCACCCATATACTGCCACAGCAACCTCCACATGCGAGAATCTCAGCTGACTTCATCCTCTTTTCAACCCCCAGCCCCTTCAGGGCCTTCAAGAAAATCGGGGACTCTGTCCAAGTGGGATTGGAATGAAAACCAGCCTGGGAAAGCTAAAGCCAGTATGAAACACAAGCTAGTAGCTCAATAAGCATTTGAATGGAGGACTCCCAGAGAAAATTGTTTAATTTTAAACAATTAAAATTTATTTAAAACAATATCAGTGCCTATGATATTGTTTTCAAGAAGCTCTGCCATGAATGATAATATAAACTCTACCCAAGGATTTTAGTGTTTTCTATAACCATTTTAACATAAACACATTTTATTTCTTTCCCCCTTTAGTTTATCATCATCACCATCCAGGAACATCATGTTAACAAGAGCCATTCTATCTTTGTATACTTAAATTCTAAGAAGAATAATCATGGTATAGATTCATAAATAAGGAATATGCAGATAAGAATATTAGCAAAAGAATGTTATCTTTATAATTTAGTAATTTTTTGGTAGTACTGGGGATTAAACCCAGGGGCATTCAACTTCCAGCGACACCCCCAGCCCTTTTTATTTTAAAACAGGGTCCCACAAGGTTGCTGAGAGTCTCATTACATTGCTGAGGCTGTCTTCTAACCTGCAATCCTCCTGTCTCAGCCTCCCAAGTACTGGTATTATAGGTATGTACCACTGCACCCAGCTATAAATATTATCTTTATACTGGAAAACAAACTGAGGACATCACAGACTAATCAGGGAGAGGTCTGAGAGACAAAAAGAGTCTACAAATGAGATAGGAAAAAGATGAGAGTGACTGACATTAGAATTCAGGCAATGTAGGATCAGAACATTTCTCTTCTTAGTTACTCTCCATAAAGGTAACAGTACTGTTATTCAAATGTAATTAAGTACTTCTGAAGATGAACTTAAATTCTTCTCCAAATATGAAACTATCTAAGTGGATTTCAAATTGATAGAATTTTTAAAATAGCTTGCTTAAAACACAGATTCAGAATAAATAGGTTAATTACATCTTTTCTCATTCATCTATATTGCTCACTGGCCAGAGATTGGCTCTTCCCTTCTTGTTAATTGTGACATTAGCAGAAAGTAGCACTGGCTACTCAAGAGAAGAGAGACAGAGAGAAATCCAGACAGTTTTTATCATATGAGTAATTTCATGGGCATAAGTGGATGTTAAATGGGGGGTGTGAATTAGGGATCACTTTAGAAGTGGGTCACATGAAGGTAGAAGCTTTAGATACCATTTTCCTTCTGGGAATATCTTGGAATTCTTTATTCTTTTTTAAAAAATAATATTTTATATCTAATAGAGTCAGGAGTTCATTGGTTTATTTCTTTTTATTTCTCTTTTTAAGTAGTCTTCCCAGAAGATTGCTGCACCATGTAAGTATGAAGCCAAGCGTTGATTACTCCATCACACCAAATACCATCCCTTTTCTTTTGCAAGGTATTGAAGGTTCATTTAATCCAATGACTCAATTGGAACCTTTTATAATGCAGTTTTTATGAAACACAATTTATCTACGTTTTAAAAATGCATTGGAAGAATACCTTTGTACATTTCAATGACCCTGAGAGAGCCCCAGTTACTTTAGACTATATGGATATTGTGCTACAACCTGCCTGCTTAACTATAAACTTTTATCTCCAATTAACTTCTGCGTATGATCTATTTAAACCCTCCGAGAAGGTGGCAGAGGTAGGGAGTCAGAGAGAGGCAAAGGCTTCCTCCCGGAATAAGGCAGCTCTCAATCAGTGTACAGGTATCAAAGGACAAGGAGGCCAACAAAAGCTGCACAAAGCAGGGGATCTCGCCTTCGCTCAACCTCCGCTGAGTCTGGGTGGGCACGAGCTGGCAGGTTGAGCTGCAAAATAGAAACATCCCAGGTGGGCAAAGCAACAAAGAGAAGAGAATGGATAGTGCTTCCAGAGGCAGCAAATCCTAGCACCATGTGCCCGCCAGGAGTCAGGATCAGAAGATCCAAACAATAGAGGGACATTCATTAGCACAAATGAGGATGGCAGCAGAAATAAAACCCTAGAGCCTGTATGAGGATGTGCATGTCAGCTGGGGGAAGGCAGGATCTAAAAGACAGAGAATAGTCAATCCAATAGTAAGGAAGCCGAGGTCAGCCACAGGTGAAGCCAAAGAAACAGTGGGAGAAAGGTATCACCTCCCAAAGTGAGCTGTGCATATGTTTGTAGATCAGCATTGCCCTTTTAGGAAAATGGGGAACTTGCCTTAGTATGTGTACCAAGAAGCAATCCCCTGTTTCTTAAGGAGACCACATCTGCTTGATGATGTGGACATTCCAAACGTACTAAATTCTACAAGAATTTAATTGGCAACCACAGCCCTGAATTGTCCTTCCAGAAAGATGTGAGACTCTGCTGGGTGTTCTGGGTGGTCTGCTGCCCTCTTCTAAGTTACGTCAACCATCCCCCTTCATGGTGCCCCATGGTCCTCTGTGTCCTGGGCTTCTTCCAGCAATTTCAGATTCTTCCAGCCCTTCATCAGGAGTTAACAATGGGGTTCAGGCTGAAACCCCTAAGTGCACATTGGACTCACCTGGAGACCTTCTGCAAAACAACCAGAGTCTCGGATACAGCCTAGACATGGATACTTTTCACATGTCCCTAGAAGAGTCTGCCATGCAGCCAGGGTTGTGAGTGACAAAGACATAACACAGAAACAGCAAACAAATGCAATACAAAGGAGAACCAAGACACAGTACACTACAGATTGACGCCATTGCCAAAGCAAGCCAAACCAGCACACAGCAGGCACAGAGTCACCTGTTTATTTTGTTTTTTATATACTTAGTGCATTGCAATTATACATCATATCGAGGTTCAATGTGATACAAACATACATGCACACAGTTCTTCAGTCACCTGGTTTTTTGTTTAACAAGACTGAAAATCTAATTGAAAGTCAAAAATAAACTTGAGTTTACAATCAAATGGACAGTCACTGTGTTGAGTCAATCAGTGACAGCCTGGCCATGGGTCCCTGCAACTGCCACAGTTCAGGAGCTGCCAGTCCCCTCCCTGGAGTAAGCCACTTTATGTTGTGCTAACAAAACCAGTGTTCTCCAGCAACTTAAAGCTACAAAGATTAATATTACAGGTGTACTGGGGCCTTTGCTCTTTGTCCTTAATTCCAGACCAAGATAATGTCCCAGTTATCTGGGACATTCCTGGGGAAAAGAGCATGGTGCACCATGTACTCATTTTGAAAGCTTCCACTGGGATGTTACACATATCACTTCTCTAATTTCATTATCCAATGCAAGTCACATGGCCACACTAACATCAATCCTACCATGATTGAAAACAAAAAGAAATATTTGGTAAACACCAAAACCCATTGCTATCACCAGGTCTAGCACAATGTGTTGGTCAACTTTCTGTCCCTGTGACAAAATACCTGAGATAATATACTTGATAAGGGGAAAGTCATGGTTCATGGCTTCAGAGGTTTCAGTCTATTGCTTGGCCCTGTTGCTTTGGGCCTCTGGTGGCAGAGTGCATCCTAACCGGAGCATGTGGTCAGCAGTCCTGTTCACCTCATGGTTCCTAGAAAGCAAAGGAGGAAGAAGAGGTGGGATCACAATGTCCCCTTCAAGGGCAACCCTCCCCATAGTGTAACTGTCTTCGACTAGGACCCACTTCCTGAAGGTTCCACCATTTCTGAATAGTGCCACAAGCTGGGAACTAAGCCTGTGGCAGGAGGTTAGACAAAGCAGATTAGACATGTAGACAAACCCTTTCCTTCTGTAGAATTTTTAAATTTCCTAATGATAACTAAAAATTCATTGAGGGCTTATTATGTGCAAGGGGCATCAATAAGGAAAGACAGGTAATAAGTATATGGTAAGTACTCTTACCATGACCACTTTACAGATCAATAGACCAAGGCTAAAAGAAGTAATTTTCCCAAAGTTACAGAGCCTGGAACAAGTTGTTGAGTTGGAATTGGATATCTCCAGAGCCAGTCTTCTACTGACAGAGCAGTCCACTGTCCAGTTTACTCAGGACTAAGGGGTTTCCTAGGACAAGGACTTTCCTTACTAAACCCAAGGCAGTTCTGAGCAAACCTACAAGTAACAGTGTCAGGACCCTTTCACTGATCAGGCTTAAATCAGGGAGCAGCTCTGAGACTGTCTAATTCCTGTGCATAATAACATTTCACAATTTCTGCCTTTTAGAAAAATGACTCCAACTTTAATTCTTTTTTCAGAGAGAGCAAAAAAAGGTAATTTAATATGTTAATGATAAAAAAGCTTTTATCCTTAATATGAAAGAATGGTTTATCTGCTGTAATATTTCATGTAACAAATAGTTAATGCATAAATACCTACTATGTGCTGAAAATTATAGTAACAAGGATAATTAAATATAATGTAGTAACCCAGGTGTGATGGCACATACCTGTAATCACAGTACTTGGGATGCTGAGACAGGATGATCACAGGTTTGAGGCTAGCCTCAGCAACTTATTGAGGCCCTCAGCTAGAACTTAGAAGACCCTGTTTCAAATTGTAAAAAAATAAAATAGACACTCGAAGAGAGCAAATGGCGGTGGCGACAGCAGCTGCAGTGGCCCCATCTGCAGGACCTTACTGGCATCTAACAGCATTGTGGCTTCCACACAAGATCAACGGAGATGCCAGCGACCTGTTGTGAATCCAGAAACTGCTGAATAGCAGCAGTGTAGGCAAGCAGAATCTCACTCCAGCATGACACAGACCTGAACTGCTGCATTGGCAGAAGCGGCAGAGGCGCCATCTTGGTCAGACTGTGCCAGTGGCTACTGGCATTGCAGCCTCTGCAGGCCACCAACAAAGGAACCAGGGACGTGTTATAAAACCAGCAACTACAGAGCATCAGTGACAAAGGCAAGCAGCAGTTTGATCCACACTCAGCAGAGTCCCAGTGCCGGGAGACCTGACCAGAACCTGCAGCAGCGGCTGAGCCCCTTCCCCAGAGATTAAGAGCAGCGCTCAATGAGACCATAAGTCAACGAGCCACCCCAGAGGGAGATCACCCAGCATGGCCACAGGGACTCGTGGGGTCTGAGACTGTGCAGATTGCCCAGGCGGAGGTGGGAGTGGGGTCTGCTGTGGGACAAGGTAGATGCGTGGATAAGCAGACAGTCCCTGGAGACATTTGGGTGGGACAGATTTGCAGCCCACGGGTCACAGAGCCCTTATAGAATCCCCATAGATCGCCACAGGACATACAGCTGTGGTACCTGGGGAAAATTGGAACAAACCAGCCTTCTCTGTGGAAAACTAGGAGTGGCATGTTTGCACAGAATTGGGTCAAAGCAACATTCGCCGCTTCTGTAGGCAAAGAGAGACACAAGCCCGGGGCCCCCTGCTGGTGACACCTGCCATAGGTGTAGACAGGGAGAAACATGGGGAAAACCCAAGTGGAGACCGTGGAGAATCATGCTTGCAATGAGAGGGGCAATAGTGACACTGGTCGCCTGCACAGGAAGTGAGAGGCACCAGGCAAGGGTCCCAATCACTGAAGGAGATCAAGAATTGGGCCTGCAAATGGACATTATACCCAGCAAAGGAGAATAACCATTCAGTAAAGGCTATTCACCTTTAAGGCTCACCTAGTAGCAACTATCTACCACAGAATAAGAAACTATCAAGGGAGAGAGATTAGACATAGGAAACCTACAGAGTGAAAGAGAGAGAGAGCTACCAAAAGCAACAAAGGTATAAACATAATAAACATGAAATCATGAAAAGGAAGAATAGTAAAGAAACAATGAGCCCCCACAATCCCACAACAACAGAACCCGCCAACACAGAAGTGCAAAGATTGCCAGAAGGAAAATTCATAACTTTAATAGTACAAATGATACAGGATTTCTGAAAAGAATTCAAGAGAGCCTGAAATAAATGAAGGATCAAATAAACAAAGAATCCAACACCCTGAACAAGAATCAAAAAGAAGCTCTGAAGGAAGTGAAGGATGCAATAATTGAAATGAAGGCATCAATACAGACCATCAACAATAGGTTAGACCACATGGAAAACAGAATTTCACTCTTAGAAGATGGCCTCTCCAAAAATGAACGCATAGCATATAAATTAGAAAAAAAAATTCGACATCATGAATTGGACATTGAAGAGATCTCAGCCAGTCTTAAAAAAGCAAACCTAAGAATAATAGGCATAGAAGAGGGAATAGAAGCTGAAACCAAAGGAATCAATAATCTATTCAGAGAAGTAATATTAGAAAATTTTTCAAATATAGAAAGAGAGGTCGACACACAGGTACAGGAAACATATAGGACCCCTAATAGACAAGATCACGCCACATAATAATCAAATTGACTAATGTAGAGGCCAAGGAGAGAATCTTAAAGGCAGCTAGAGTAAAAGAGCAAGTAACATTCAGAGGCAAACCAATAAGAATCACTCCTGACCTTCCAAACCAAGTCATGAAAGCCAGGCAGTCCTGGAGTGACATATTCCAAACTCTGAAAGAAAACAACTTCCAGCCAAGATTTCTCTACACAGCAAAGATACCTATCAAATTTGATGGGGATAAAAACCTTCCATGACAAACAGAAGCTGAAAACTTTATGTCTTCCAAACCAGCACTAGAGAAAATACTCAAAGAGATTACTTACGAAGAAGAAATAATAAGGAAATGCCAGAACCAGAGAAACAGTGATTTCCATCAAACAATTAGGCAAAGAATAAACACTACCTTAAACAGAAATTAAATCTGAAAATGTTAGGAATTAAAACCCATTTCTCTATAATCACGCTGAATATAAATGGCCTCAACTCCCCAATCAAAAGACATAAGGTGGCAAAATGGATTAAAAATCACATCTATCTATATGCGGCCTTCAAGAAATACTCCTTATAAGTAAAGATAGGCACAAAGTAAAGGTGAAGGGATTGAGAAAGGTAATCCACGCTAACAGAACTTGGAAACAAGCAGGAGTAGCAATTATGATATCAGACAAATTAGACTTCAAACCTAAACTTATCAGAAGAGACAAAGAAGATCATTTCTTACTGGTAAAAGGAACAATACAGCAAGAGGATGTAACAATAGCCAACATTTATGCCCCAAACATAAGTGCAACCAATTTCATAAAAGAAATTCTTTGTGACATTAAATAACACATAGACCCCAATACAATAATATTGGGAGACTTCAAAACCCCTCTCACACCACTAGATTGATCTTCAAGACAAAAGGTCAGTAAAGATGCCTCAGACCTAAGGAACACCATAAACCAAATGGACCTACTAGACACATACAGAATATTCCACCAAACTACAGCTGAATTCACATTTTTTTTCAGCTGCTCATGGAACCTTCTCTAACATAGGCCATATCTTAGGCCACAAAGTAAGTACTAGCATGTTCAAAAAGTGTGACATAATCCCCTGCATCTTTTCAGACCGTAATGGAATGAAACTAGAAATCAACTATAAGAAGACCCAGAGAAATCTCATAAACATGGGGAGAATGAATACCACACTGCTGAATGAGGAATGGGTCAAGGAAGACATAAGGGGAGAAATTAAGAAATTCCTAGAAAAAAAAGAAAACAGAGAAACAACATATCAAAATCTCTGGGATACCCTGAAGGCAGTATTAAGAGGAAAATTCATAGCACTGAGTGCCCACATAAGAAGAACAGAAAATCACCAATAAATAACCGAATGACACACCTCAAAGCCCTTGAAAAACAGGAACAGTCTAACCCCAAAGCCAGTAGAAGACAGGAAATTACTAAAAATCAGACCGGAAATCAATGAAGTAGAGAATAAAAAAAAATACAAAAAAATCAACAAAACCAAAAGCTGGTTCCTCGAAAAAATAAACAAGATATTATAAACATGATATTATAAAAAATATATCATGATATTATAAATAGAAGATCTGACAAACTCAACTAGTAGGCTCATAGAACTGATCAACAAATTCAACAAAGTGTCTGGATACAAAATCAATCTTAAAAAATCAGAAGTTTTTCTGTATGCCAACCATAAATCCACTGAAAAAGAAATCCAGAAGACATTTCCACTCACGATATCCCCCGAAACAATAAAATACTTGGGAATAAACCTAACCAAGGAGGTTAAAGACTTCTACAAGGAAAACTAGAAAACATTGAAAAAAGAAATTGAAGAAGATCTTAAAAGATGGAAAGATCTCCCATGCTCTTGAGTAGGCAGAATAAATATCATCAAAATGGCCATTCTTCCAAAAGTGCTCTACAGATTCAATGCAATACCCATTAAATTACCAAAGTCATTCTTCACTGACATAGAAAAATCTGTCCTTAAATTCATTTGGAACAACAAAAAACCCAGAATAGCCAAAGTAGTTCTCAGCAACAAGAACCATGCAGGAGGCATCACAATAC
>PVJS01010011.1:0-18328 GCA_004027185.1 Glis glis | reverse complement strand
GATAAAAACAGCATGGTACTGGCACAAAAGCAGACACATAGACCTATGGAGCAGAATAGAAGGCTCCGAAACAAATCCACACACTTTTTGACAAAGGAGCTAAAAACATCCACTGGAAAAAAGATAGCCTCTTCAACAAATGGAGCTGGCAAAACTGGCTAACCATATGCAGAAAAATAGAGATAAACCCCACTTTCTCACCTTGTGCAAGAGTCAATTCAGAATGAATCAAAGACCTAGAAATCAGACCAGAGACTTTGCAACTACTCGAAGAGGGCATAGGTCCAACACTTCAACACATAGGCACAGGTAAAGACTTCTTCAACAAGACCCCAGAAGCACAGGAAATTAAAATGAGGATCAATAGGTGGGATTGTATTAAACTGAAGAGCTTTTGTGCAGCAAAGGAAACAATCAAGAACCTCAACAGAGAGCCGACAGAATGGGAGAAGATTTTTGCCAGCTACTCCTCTGATAGAGGACTAATATCTAGAATATACAGAGAACTTAAAAAAATCACCACTAAATAAACAAATAATCAAATCAAATGATGGGCAAGTGAACTAAATAGACACTTCACAGAAGAAATACAAATGGCCCATAATTGTATGAAAAAATGTTCAACATCATTAGCAGAGAGATGCAAATCAAAACTACCCTGAGATTTCACCTAACCCCAAGTAGAATGGTAATAATTAAAAACACAAACAAGTGCTGGTGAGGATGTGGAGAAGGAGGAACTCTAATACACTGTTGGTGGGATTGCAAATTAGTGCAACCGCTGTGGAAAACAATGTGCAGGATCCTCAGAAGAATGGGAATGAACCTACCATATGACCCAGCAATACCACTTCTAGGCATCTACCCAAAAGAACCGAAACCAAACTACCAGACTAATGCATGTATATCTATGTATATAGCTGCACAATTCACAATTGCCAAACTTTGGAACCAGCCAAGGTATCCATCAACAGATGAATGGATTACAAAACTATGGGATATGTACACAATGGAATTTTACACAGCCATAAAGAAGAACAAAATTACATCATTTGCAGGGAAATGGAGGGAACTCGAGAACATTATGCTGAGATTAGTCAGCCACAAAGAGTGAAAACTTGGATGTTCTCCCTCATATGTGGAAGCTAGGGAGAATGGACTTAGAAGGGACTTCAGGCAAAGAAGGAGAAAACTTTAGTTGAGCAAAGAAGGCGACCTAACTGAGGGGGGTTGGAGGGGGGAAGAAGGAAATACAAAAAAAATTTTTTAAATAAAATAAAATAGGGCTGGGGTGTAGCTCAGAGGTAGAATGCCCCTGAGTTCCATCCACAGTACCACCATAAATAAATAAATAAATAAATAAATAAATAAATATTGTGTAGTTTCAAAGGCTTTTTTCCTTACTTTTTAAACATAATTTTGTTGATGCCTTGTAATAACACACCATAATGAGGTTCACAGTGATAGAAACATATATGCACAAAGCAGTCAAAGTGTTTCCCTCCGGATCTCTACACCAAGTTTCATTTTTTTATATTTTTGGTTTGTTTTGTTTTTGTCTGTTTCAGAGACAGTGGTGGTGGTACTAACATCCTATCATGGATATGCCTGAAAATCTCCCACAAGAAGCCCTCAGTGGTATTTATTCATTTCTCCCCAGCTTCCGTGGACCACATGGACTTACAGACCAACACTACCTGAGCCTTGGGACAATCACAATACAACTGATACTACTCCAGATGTCCCCATCCTGTCCTCTGCTTACCTGAAAGTGGTTCACATTCCTCCTTAACAATCAGTTACCTTTCCGCAGCCATTTTCATTATTGTCAATTCTCCTGTAAGCTCCAGTACTGACGGCTAATGACATTGTTTTGACCAACCCCTACACATGAAGCAGGAAGCTACATCCTTTACATACTGTTTCAGGCCATCCCTGACCACTCAGGTTGGGCTAATTAACTTTCCAGCATACACAAATAGCTCACTCTACTTGCTTTCTGACAAGAGCTTCTCTTCTTTTCCAAACCTGGTGATTGCCTGTTTTCTTGACTACCTAGCCCACATAAGCAATATGAGAGTGGGAGCATTTTTCATCTACCATTCTGTCCCCAGTAATGTCTCTTTCTCTCTTTCTTGCAAAGCAGGACACTCTTAGAGGCAGCCCTCTGCAGGTAATCTCCTAAGAGGCAATCTCACACTGTGCCAGACTGCCTCATTTCAAATCCAGACCCTGTCACCTGCTAGCTATGGGACTCTGGGCGAGTTTCCTAACCTCTCCATACAAGTATTTCCTCATCTGGAAAGTAGGCAGAATAATAGCACCTACTTGACAGGGTTGTTGTGCAGTTTAAATGTTACTAAGCATAAAGTGTTAGAAAAGAACCTGGCATCGAAGACCAGTCATCCTGGTTTGCCCAGAACTTAGGGGCTCCCAGGAGACAAACTATGAGAGCTAATACCAGGAAGTCCCAGAAAAGCAAGAGCTGTTTACCCACCTGGAACACAAGAAAGCAAGGGACCCTTGTCTGCTCTTTCTTATTGATATAGCACATGGAAGGATGATAATCTCTTTTGTGCCATAGCTTAATTGTTACATATCTGCAATTTCTATTACCTTTTAAAATCAAGTTTTCTGTTATCTTTCAAAATCAAGGAAGCTAGCCATTATGGAGCACACCTGTAATCTCAGTACTTGGGAGGCTGAGACAGGAGAATCACAGGTTTGAGTCTAGCTTTAGCAACTTAGTGAGGTCCTCTGCAACTTAGTGAAACCCTGTTTCAAAATTAAAATAGGGCGGAGGTGTATAGCAGTAGAATGCCCCTGGGTTCAATCCCTAGGCCACACACACACAAAAAAGTCAAGGAGGATACATAACCTCTTAAAGCAAGGGCTCCATATGTTTATGGACTGTTTTGTCTTCAAAAATACCATCAGAAGTAGAGGCCCAAGTCATCTCTGGTCCATGTCCATTCTGCCCAATATTTTTGCAATGGAATCACAGGTTCATGTCTTATTGGCCTATTTACTCCCCCCCAGCCCATTTTTTATTTTTTGTTTTGAAACAGGGTCTTACTAGTTTGCTTACTGAGAATGGTCTCAAGCCAGCGATCTTCCTGTCTCAGCCTCCCAAATACTGGGATTACAGGCGTGCACCACCACACCTGGCTGGCTTATTTACTCTTAAATTCTACTTGATAGAAATGGGGCTTACTTCTTATTGGCCTATTTGCTTGATCTTGTTTAATGAGGCAAATTACTGTCCATGGTGCACCATATATTTGGCTGTCTTATCACAATGCTTCCTGTGCATAAACAATGACCTTTGTTCACTTTCCTCATCTCTCAGAACTACGTAATCACTAACAGAATGTTAAATATAACTCTGATGCATTGTCCCAAGCTTACAATGTCTTTTAAAAGTAACATGACCAAATTGTCACTCAAACACAACAGGACTTTTCATTCCAAATGATGTCACCTTGGAAGGAGCTACCAGGATGTATGAGAAAAATAGGAATTTTTTTTTGCCAGATAAATCCCAATTCTTCACTAGTTCTAAGGGATCTTAAATCACTTACACATTTTAATTCTGTTTCCTCATCTGGATTACAGAGATAATATCTGTCTGATAGGACTTTGGGGAAGATTAAATGAGAAAAATGCACATAAATCACCCAGTTCATTCTTTCCTAATTACAAGCCTAAGTTGCCCTGGGGTGGGAAAACAGGTACATAACCATTCATTCCTGAGAGGATGGCACCACAAACAATATTTTGGAATTGCTTGCACCACATCCCTGTAAATTTCTAAATAAACAAAAACTCACTCTGAGTCAAGTTCAGTAATAAAGTGCCTCCGAAGGGCAACATCATCTATAACAAAAATGTAACTACAATGCAGTAAGGAGATGCAGGTCAAAAATGAACTGGGGCAATCTCAAAAACATTTTGACAAATGATAGAATTTTTCAAATTAGTTCACAGCTCCCCAAGGTGACTCCTTGAAATAGCAACCCTAACCTGAGTGATTGTTTCTATTTCATTTTTTAAATCACATGTATTCTCATTTCTGTTATATATTTAAAATTAATTCTGATTTCAGACATTGATTTAGATACTCTCATCATTGATTCTGCTTGAGAGCACTCTGATATTTCATAATCAACAGTTGAAAATTATTTCCTATTATGTAAATTATTTTGTGGGGGGGTACTGGGGATTGAACCCAGGGTCATTCTACCTCTTAGCTATACCCTCAGCCCTTTTTTATTTTTTTATTTGTTGGTTTGTTCGTTTTGAAACAGGGTCTCGCTAGGGTTGCTGAAGCTGTCCTCAAACCTGCAGTCCTCCTGTCTCAGCCTCCCAAGTACTGGGGTTACAGGTGTGTGCCACCATGCCCAGCTATGTAAATTCTTTAGTGTTTAAGGTTGTGTGTACTACGCATATGGTACTCTTGCAGATGGCCACACGGAGGGCAGATTTCCACAGTCAGAATGAAAAAGAGATTCGTGTTTCTCATTCTAAAATGTAAGATAAAACACCCACATAAGTTGGTTTATAAAAAAATTCTTTTGTTTTCAGCATGATTGAATAATATGTTTGCATTAATATCTAATCACTATGCTGTGAACTCTTGGCTTCAATGTGTATAATCAGAAACAGTGTGACATGCTCTTCAGTTCTCTTAGTTCTCATAGAGGTTTTCCTACTAGTACCATCTGCCATAACTGTCTCAAAGAAAAAAAAGATGGCCTCAGCCACAAAGTTAAATTATGGAAGTATTTTTTTAAGTTAGGTTTACTGATTTAAGAGGCACTTGGTGAGCTTTCAGACCTCAATTAAGGCTGCGATTTGAGAAAAAGAAAATGAATTTTCCAAGCAATTAGGTGGTAATAGATCTAATGGCTTTGGGGGGAAATAAATGGGTATATTTAACTTTGACAAGTGACTGCCACATGTGTGTTATATAACCTCTTTTCATAAGTAGTTTTGCTCTGCAAACCAAAATACCTTTTTTAATTATCTGAAAATGTCTTTTTCAGGGAGTTATAAAGAGAAACAACCACTAAGGAGAAAGGCATTCTGCCCTACTGAGTCAATAGCATTCACTTTTCTAAAAATATCTCATGTTAATTTCATAATACTCATTTTAAAAGGTCCAAAAAATATGTGCTTAACGATAAACCATATGGTCTCAGAAGGATATTTTACAAGAAAATGTGTCAGCTTTCATAAACTTCCACAGGGGACCCTTTTCCTTTTGAAAGAAAAAAATCTGACATTGAAAACACAGTGGAATTTGAACATGAAAAGACTTTTTAGCAGCATGAGAATGCAATGCAATAGAATCCAACAGAATCAGTATATTTCATATTAAAGTAAGGCCCTGTCTTCAGCTCATTCATGGGACAAAAGAACAAACCACTGGTTATAGGAATGCAGCACAGGTATTCAAAATTAATGGAGATTTAGGCTCATTTATTTATTGTTAAAGGACCAGCTAAGATTGATTCATCTAAAAATAGAACTGCTTTGCTGTGCCTTATTCCAGAGGTAAAAGCTTTTTGGTTCGTTGTGTATGAATTTCTTCATGATTTAACTACTTTTTTCCCTCCCAATTCTTCAGAGTGCCAAAATGTGTCCTACAAATCTTACAAGGGAGGGAATCCTCCATCCACCTGTTCTGTATGAGTAGGAAATAAATTCTCAGAACTTTGTCACCCCACTCCTTCATGCCCCAAAAGCCTGGCCTCTAACCTGAAGAACAGAAAAACTCAGGTAACAGTAAATACTTCAAGCTAATAACTGAATGAGGATTACCTGAGAAAGGGCACAGACAGTTAAACGAGTAATGGTTCAACCTAAAACTTGGCTACAAACCAAAGAAGTTGAATGTCCACATTGCTGGCATTGGAATAATTGTCCATAGAATGGGGGTTCTGAGCCATATCTAAAATTAATCAATGAACAATAGTAGAGCAATAACTAAGCAAGTTAATCACAAAACCAACAGGTCATTTCCACTGTCAATCTGGCCTCTTTCATGGTGAAATTCAAAGAGCATCTAAGGACTGTTACTGTTGTCTGAGATGGAGGTGGAAAGATGTTAGTCCTCATGGAGAAGCTAGAACTCAACTAACCCCAAAAACTCTCCCCCCCAAGGGAGAAAGCCAGGGCCAGTAAGAGAAGCGGAGGGTATACCCAGCTCAAGGAGCACTAGAACAGGACATCCGTACCCTCAGAATCAAGCAAGACAAAGTAACACCAGGTGATGGAGCCAAAGTCACATCGGGTTGAGTGTTTCAGTCAACATTCTCACTGCTATTACCCCAAATACCTGATGACCACAATGTAGAGGAAGGAAGGTTTATTTGCTCACAGTTCTTGAGATTTCAGATTTCTGTCCATGATAAGCCTGGTAAAATCTGTGGCGTTCAGGACATGGCAGAGAGAACATGAGTGGAGGGACTCTGCTTTCATGTCATGGAGGCTGTAAGCAGAGAGAGAGTGAGAAGGGGGCCCACGAACATATATACAGTCCCAAGGCCACAGCTCCATTGACCCACCTCCTCCAGTCACACCCCACCTGCCTACTTTATTACCCAGTAAATCCATTAATCCACTAATGAGGTTTATCCACTGATGAGATTAGTGCCCTCCTAATTCAGTCATTTCACCTCTGAACATTTTGGCATTAATGCCATGATATCTTCCAGGGGACACTATATCCAAACCATAGCATCAGCTAAAAACGAAAACACTTACTTACTAACAACAGCGAGCCTGTAATTGAGCAGGAATATTTGCTAGCAATTGAACTAGTCTCAGTGAATCTTGACAAAAATGTTTGAGATAGGTTCTGTGGCTGTTGTAAGAAGGGATTTTGAGATTCAAAGAACAACTTGGTAGAACAAGAAATAAACCCAGGAAATCTGACTCCAGAACCTGTAGAGGGCACTGGCTAGAAGTGAGGAAATCACCAAAAGGAGAAGGAAACTGAAATAAATCAGGTAAGCACCACATGGAATCAGGTGGATTCATGTGGCCAGGACAGACAGGTGAGCATGTGATACCAATTCTGACACCTGTGTTCAGCTTCATCCAGCAGCTATGGTCTCTTTTGTCTTTAAGCACCTGCAATTACAAGCCATCATCAGACAGGTAGGACTAAAAATAGTCATCTCAGTAAGTATGGATTTTTTTTTTTTTTTTGGTACTGGGGATGGAACCCAGGGGCATTCTACCTCCAAGCTACACCCCCAGCCCTACTTATCCTTTTATTATGAAACAGGGTCTCACTTAGTTGCTGAGGCTGTCCTTGAACCTGCCATCCTCCTGTCTTAGCCTCCCAAGTACTGTGATGACAAGCATGTGCCACCACACCTGGCTCTAAGTGTGGATTCCTTGAAAGCAAATAAAATTTGCTTTGAAAATAAAATTATTTCATTTCCTCTCACTTTAATATATAACATATTTTATATATATTATTATATGTATTATATATAATATATTATATATACACTATTTTAGAATCTATTTGAAAATATCACTTGAGAAGAGTGTACCAGCATACGCAATATCTTGTCTTTTATCTGAGTAGCTCAAAACATTTCATAAATATTCTCACCATGGCCCTCATAAAAGGCATTATCTGATGCCCTGAACCTAGAGCTGGAGTACTAGAGGAGAGTTTAGTATCTTCCTATGGCCCTGTAAGGTATTCTACAATTTCATATAGTGTAGAATGAAGACTATGATGATTTAGAAATTGGAATTTGACAGATTGTTTTGTAGAGATTTCACATTTCAGAACTTCCCTGTTGTGAATCAGAGAACTAGTAGCAGAGTCTATGGGGCTGACCAGATTGCTTCGCCTGGGTTGATTTGTTAAGCAATTAGAATATGTGCCATATAAAGTCCTTGAGTCATTATGCCATGCTGGTAAATAGCCAGGTTTAATCTTCAGTATATTTAAATGGTTGTCATTGTTTTATATTATCCTTAGTGGACCCATGCACTTCTGCTTACACTTCTTATATAGCCACAAGAGTGGTTTATAAAAAATATATATATATCGCCGGGCGTGGTGGCGCATGCTTGTAATCCCAGTACTTTGGGAGGCGCAGACTGGAGGATCCGGGTTCGCGGCCAGCCTCAGCTCTCTCTCTCTCTCTCTCTCTCTCTCTCTCTACTTAGTGAGGCCCTCCACAACTTCGTGAGACCCGGTTTCAAAATAAAGTATAAAAAATAGGGCCGGGGGTGTAGCGCGGAGGTAGAACGCCCCCTGCGTTCAATCCCCGGTACCGCAAAAAAAAAAAAAAAAAAAAATATATATATATATATATATATATATATGACCAGGCTCTGTTTTCTGGCTGCCATGCTGCCATGATGTCTGCCTTGAAGTAGGCCAACTATGGACTGTACCTCTGAAATCATGAGCCCAAATAAATGTTTCCTTCCCTAATAAAAGAAAAGGAAAGGAAAGGAAAGGAAAATGAAAAAGAAATCAATATGACCAGTAAGACCCATAATACAGAAATAATTGTCTTTAACAAACATATCCATAGCACAATATGTTTACAAGAGTTTTTCCTTCCTTGGTGGTAGTGGTTGCTAGTTGTCTTTCTCAGTGGAGCTGTTTAGGCGAGCATGGCTATTTTCATCGTAAGACTCCTGAAAGCTAAAGATAACTTTGCTACCATTTACCCACTAACCTAGTGACTCAAACAGAAATCAGATTCTGACACCCAGAAGAGTGTTGGCCCATTCTTTATTTCACTGTGGCAAGAGATAAAGAAATATGAACAACAAATCAGTTTCCATCTAACTGATGATGATAGTGTAATGGTTAATTTTATGTTTCATCTTGACTGGACCATGGAGTACCAGGATATTTAGTCAAGCATTATTTTGGGTGTGTCTATGAGGATGCTTGGGGATCAAATTAACTTTTTTTTCTTGGTACTGAGGACTGAACCCAGGGGCGGGCATTCTACTTCTGAGCTACACTTCCAGCCACTTTTATTTTCTTATTTTTTGAAGCATGGTCTCACTAAGTTACTGTGGGTCTTGCCTAAGTTGCTGAGGCTGGTCTTGAACCTGCGATCCTCCTGTCTCAACCTCTCAAGTACTGGGATTACAGGTGTGTGCCACTGCAGCAGCTTCAAATTACCACTTAAATAAGTAGACCGAGTAAAGCAGAATGTCCTCTCTGATGTATGTGACCCTTGCCCAGTGAGTTGAAGTCCTGAATGAAACCAAAAGGCTGATACCCTGGTGAATAAGTGAAAACTCCTGCCTGGTGCTTGAACTAAAATATCAATTTTTCCTGTTTGTAGACTCAACCTGAAATACCAGCTCTTCTTGGATCTTGAACTTCAAGGCTTTGGGACCAGAATTTACATCTAGCCGAGTGACATTGGTTCTATTTCTTAGGAGAACCCCGACTGATACAGAAAGGATGAATGATTTAGGCCATCTCCTTCCCTAATCCTCATTTTATATCAGTACTAATATTTTTGGCAAGAATGACCCACTAACAGTACATGTACCAGAAGATAAATGTGTCTTGGTTATTGAGAATTAAGTGCACAACACTGTACTAGCTCGATGGGGGAATAAGGGCCAGTTCAGGAACCACCAGTGACAGTGTGCTTAGAAAGATACAACAGCTGGGCATGGTGGTGCATGCCTGTAATCCCAGTACTTATGAGGCTGAGACAGGTAGATTGCAGGTTCAAAACCAGCCTCAGCAACTTAGCAAGGTTCTCAGCAACTTCGTGAGACCTTGTTTCCAAATAAGAAATAGAATAGGATTTGGGGTGTAGCTTGAAAGTAGAGTGCCCCTGATTTCTATCCCCAGCACCACAAAAAAAGAAAGAAGAAAAGAAAAGAAGAAAAGAAAGGAAAAGAAAAGAAAAGACAACACACACCCATAAAACGTCCTGAGAAACCGGTGCACTCAAAAGTGTGAGACAATAGTCAAATTCTAATAAGTCCAACTGCAGAGCCATGATGAGAAAAATATTCTGAGCCTCAGTCAATAGACACCTAGTTTCAAACAATATGTAGCCAAATTAAACTCCAGTATAATGAACAAGAATGATTCTTTAGACTCTTCTGTGACAGTAGTTGATGGCATAAGCTGCAGGAATACATGGTAAACAGTGGTTCTCAAAGTGTGTTCCTGGACCAGCAACATCGACGTCTCCTGGGAAGTGGTTAGAAGTACCTATCTCGGGCCCCTCCTCTGGACACATGGAATCAGAAACTGGAGATTGGGCCCAGGAATCTTTTTTCACAGCTTCTCCAGAGGATTCTGATACCCACAGAAAAAGAAGCATCTGCTTCAGGTGAGATGAGATCAGGAATGATTCCTGAAGGAAGAGAACCTTGTGTTTCTTGACAAGAAATAGATGACATGCCTGAATCCCCCCCATAAAAGGTTCAATAAGCAAGACCAGAAGATCAAATTTAAAATTTACCTTTTCAAATAAGTTTAGCCTTTGTATAAATGCTAAAGTATATCATGCAATTACTTGGGCCAATCTATTTTCCACTGATATTGTGGCCTCAAAATAAAACTACACTGAGATTCCACCTAATTACAGTAAGAATGGCAATCATCAAAAATACAAATAATAATAAATGCTGATCAGGTTGCAGGGAAATAGGAACCCTATTACACTGTTGGTGGGACTGCAAACTAGTACAGTTGCTATGGAGCTCAGTGTGGAGGTTTCTCAGAAGACTGGGAATGGAACTAACATAAGACCCAGCGACAGCACTCCTGGGCATCTTCCCAAAGGAAGTGAAATCAGAATATTATAAAATTTGCATATCCATGTTCATAGCAGCACAATTTACAGTAGCCAAATTATGGAAGCAGCCTAGGTATCCATCAACAGATGAATGGATCACATAACTTCAGCATATACACACAATGAAATTTTACTCAGCCATAAAGGACAAAAATCTCACATTTTTCAGAAAAATAGATGGAACTCAAGAATATCATACTAAGCAAATACAACCAGTCTCAAAAAGCAAGTAGATGTATCTTTTCTCTTATATGTGGAAGCTAGAGAGATACTCGGAAATAAAGGCAACATCAGATAGATGAGCGAGACTCCAGGAGAGTGATTGAGGGTGATCAGGGACAGGAAATGAAGTCACAAAGAGTGTAATAGTCAAGATAATGCTATGAATGTATAAAAAATATCAATTCTAATATCAAAGACATGCGTGGGGAGAGAGAGGGAGGGGAGAGGGATGGGGGAGGGCACCAAGAACTATGTACATGCATACATGCATCTGTCTAACACTCTATACCCCAATATGATGTAAAATTTACAATGCACCAATTTAAAAAAAAGAAAATAGGACTCAAATATAAAGATATATATATATATGGGACTATACATACAAACACACACACACACACACACACACACACACACACACACACAGTACCAAAGCCGGGCATGGTGGTGCATACCTATAAATCCAGTACTTGGGAGCCAGGCATGGTGGTGCATGCCGGTAATCCCAGTACTTAAAAGGTTGAGACAGGAGAATCACAGGTTCAAGGCCAGCCTCAAGACCCTGTTTCAAAATAAAAAAATAACATAGGGCTGGGGTGTAGCTCAGAGCAAGAATGCCCTGGGTTCAATCCCCAGTAACACACACACACACACACATACACACACACACACACACACACATGCAAACACACACACGTGTGTGTTATTATGTATATAATATATATGTATATTTAAATAATCCCAGATGCCAGCCATTCATCTTGAAAAAAATTGATAATCAAGCCCCAAATATTTAAGATTTCATGTTATTATTCAAAATGAAATATGTAGTATTTCCCTTCACTAACAATTGTTATTCCTTTTCTTTGTTCGTTTTGTGAACCATATAGTTTAAAGATAAAATTTGTATGAAATTTTACAAATTACAAAGAGGCTAAAATTAATCTGATATGGGGACACAAAGATTACTAAATTTTAGTTGACATTTTCTATGATTTTCTTATTTCTTGCTTCAGAGTACGGTTTTTCTTAACATAAATATATGTATTACACACATCTTTTCATTAGTCCATTTCATAACACTTTTAGTGTTCTACTTCCCTCTTGTGGTGAAAATGAGAATTTCAGCATTTCTGAACTCTGTAAAGGCTGACAGCCCCCAACCTTTTATACCCAGTGATGAGTTTAAAGAAAAGTTGAAAAATTCAGCCAATCATTTCACCAATTTCTATATATCATCCAAATTTGGTATTTAAATGTCTGATAATTGGTAGAATTTGTTCCTTTTCCTCAGGTATATGACAGTATCTAGATACAGACAAAAACAACTAATGGAAATAGCCGATTTCTTTCAAACATTGAACTGTCTTTCTAGAATGCCTGAAAATAAAAATTAAATACAGCAAGATAATGCATTCATTACTGTTAAATACAAAGTTGTTAATAACTACTTAGAAGAATTTATGGTGGCCTTTTCACCACTTATTTTCTAACTACTGGACTAGTTCACAAAATAAATATTGCTAGAAAAAAGCTCAGTTTAATCAAAATTTCATTATAAAATCTAAAACTTACAGCTCTAAGTTAACTTCTCACTGGGGCCAGATAAGTGTCACTGCAGCAATAAGTTTTAGTCATTCATCAGAATGTACTCTGGGTTGAATTACTGAGATTATGAATGTGGTGCCAAGACCACAAACTTGAAAATATAAAACCCTCAAAGAGGAAAAAATAGGAGAGATGACAATTTCAAAACTAATTTAGCATTCACAATATGTCAAGCCCTCACTCCTATATAGTGTCTGTATGATCGTCGCAAGAGCATTGATTATTTATATGGGTCAAGCGCTAGCACCACGCAGGGGTTTGATCAATCCAGGCAGAAAACTGAGGGAAGCAACAATTGACTTAACCTTCAGGGAATTCTGTTTTCCTCTATTTCAGAGATTATTAGGCAATGACATTTATTAAACGTTTGCTATATTCAGGATGCCAAGCTAATGAGATGCTGAGAAACTGTCTTGTCCTTCAAGGCAGAGCTCAAATGCCAGAGTGTCTCCAAAGCCAGACACAATTAATTCTTCCCTCCTCACACATATGCTAGCACTTCGTTCCTAAACTAGGAGTGGACTTCACACACTATTTTATAATTACCATGTGCCTGTCTGTCTTCCCCACTAGGTCCTGACTTCATTGAGAGGGGAGCCATATCTTAACCACTCATTATCTCCAGCATCTGGCATAGTACCTGGCACACAGTAGGTGCTCAAGCAATGTTTGCCAGATGAATTGACTGAGGGCAAGTGGTGTGAAAGAGCTTCAGAGCATAATCATTGCTTTCAATTGGTTTATAGTAGTTTATCTGCAAATGCTCCTGGGTGAATTTTTCCCTTCTTTTAAAATTCTAAGTATATATTGACTGGCTTGGCTCTTTGGAGAATTGTAAAAAGGATAATAATGTACTTAAGGCCTCTTCTGGGGTTAAGGAGAGACAAGAAGTGGTCTGTTAAATACCCTTTGAATCAGCCTTCTAGGCTCCTTCCACAAACCCTTCTCAGAAGGCACAGAACCTCCTGGGAAGCCAAATGAAGCTTGGCCCCTTTGCTTCTTTGACATTATTTTCCTTTCTTCACAATATCTCAGGTAGCAGGACATGGTGGCACACGTCTGTAATCTCAGTAGTTGAGAGGCTGAGACAGGAGGATTGCAAGTATAAGGACAGCCTCAGCAATGTAGCAAGACTCTCAGCAACCTGGCAAGACCCTATTTCAAAACAAAGTAAAAAGGGCTGGGGTATAACTCAGAGGTAGAATGTCTGTGGGTTCAATCCCCAATATCACAAAAAAAAGTAAAAAGAAAAAGAAAAGAAATGCCCCGAGGTAAGGCTGAGCATGGGCAGAATCAGGAAGTTGTCCATATGCTGTGTTTTTTAAGGATATGAAGACCTCCGTGGCCCAGTAATATTTTCCCCATAACTATGGTAACAAAAACCAAATCCCACCATAAGGTTTGGGACTTTCATATATGAATATTAGGGAAATATATTTTAGCACGTAGCAGTAAAGTAATAAATGGGTCAAGAAACTGGGCGCATGATAAGAGGAAAGACAATGAGAGACAAAAGGTAACAGTACACTTATTTAGGCCACTCACAACTCTGGCTATGAGGCCATAGCTGTCCATGCTAAGAGAACTTCATTAGTTACAAGAGACTTATGGTGAATTGCACTTGGATTTGGATAACGATCTTCCAGAGGCAATGTGCCTTTGTTGTTTAATAAAAGTAATGACTCCAGTAGCACCATTAAGGGGAGGTCTGGGAAAGGAAGCACCAAGTAATAGTATGTACATATATGAATATCACTATAAATCTCACTATCATGTACAATTCCAATGCACCAATAAAAATGAATTTAAAAAGAAAATAGCACCATTGCAGCGCAATGGGAAATGTATCGTGGAGTCATGATCTTATGGATTCTTGCAAAGCAGAGTAATGGAGGAAGCCATCTGTGCATCAGTGTTCCAGGGAGACAAAGGATGTCCCCAAAGAGACCATGGTTTTGTAAATAACATAATGTTTGCAGGGTTATTTTCCATAATTACTGCAGTTATTTTAAACAGTTTCCTAAGATTAACTACAGTTCTAATTCTCAACTAAATAACAAAAGTCATAAAGGGATCCTTCAGTCTTCAGCACATCCATGTCTCTCAAGACCATTGTATCTCAATAAGCTAAAGATGATAAATGCTGAGGGGCTGGAGCCACCAATGTAACCTGAGATCCCATGTCCTGTGGACCACACAGTTTACCTTACCAGGGGAAGTAGACATCTGGGACAGAAGAGACAGGAAGAAGTACACCAGAGTGAATGGGAGAGGCTGGAGATATGTCACTGGCCCTTCCACTCTCACTCAGAGATCAAAGTTATCTGCCAAGTTGCAGGGAATTATCTGGTTAGCCTCCTTTTCTGCCCAGAGACAGAAAGTCTTGCCTGCATTTGAATCGCAGAATCGCCATTTATTCAATGCATGACTTTGGGAAGGTCATGAAGACTCTGGCTTGGTTTCCTCTTCTGTTTAGGAGGGAAACAGCTGCATCTATTCAAAGGGTCTGTTATAGCCAGGTGTGGTGTCGCACACTTGTAATCCAGTACTTGGGAGGCTGAGATAGAAGTATCATAGGTTCAAGGACAGCCTCAGCAAGTAGTGAGACTTTCATCAACCTCACAAGACCCTGTTTCAAAATAAAAATAAAATAGGGCTGGGGATGTAGCTCAGAGGTAGAATTCCCCTGGGTTCAATCCCTAGTGCCACACACACACACACACACACACACACACAGTCTGTTATAAGGATTTAATGACTTAAGTATGTGAAATGCCTACAACTGTGCCTGGCATATAGGAAGTGCTATCATCATTAAATAGCTCCTAAAGATCTGAAAATTATAGCTTGGTATAGGCAAGTTTCTGTAATGTTCTATTAGAAATGATAGTTGGCCGGGTGTGGTGGCGCACACTTGTAATCCCAGTACTTGGGAGGCTGAGACAGGAGGATCCAGGTTCACAGCCAGCCTCAGCTACTAGTGAGGCCCTCCGCAACTTAGTGAGACCCTGTTTCAAAATAAAAAGAATAAAAAATAGGGCTGGGGGTGTAGCTCGGAGGTAGAATGCCTCTGAGTTCAATCCCCAGTACAGCAAAAAAAAAAAAAAGAAAAGAAATGATAGTTGGAGTTAGAACAGTGTCAGCTACACATGCACATTCGCACATCTCAAAATGTGCTCTCTGTTGCAAACAAGATTCATTTATTCAGATATGTAATGAGGATTTCATTCTGTTTGTAAAAAGGGACATGAATTCCTTTGTCAAGCCTTTATAATGAGACAGCTCTGCATCTAAAGCCCAAAAGGGAATTGTCTCCTTTCTGAGCTGTTGTAATACCTCGCAATTCAGATAGAATTTACTCTCTGCTTTCACTCCAGATCCAGGCTTTACGCGTTTTTCCTCCAACTGGGTATCTTTATTTAAGATTATTTCCCCAGATGTGTTTGTGTTCACTTTTCTCAGTTGAATCTTGTTTTGTTAATTTTTTTTTCTGCTCAAATCTCTGAGCTCCCTTAGGACTTTGTAAACTCTCTGTCTATGGATCTCAGTCTGTGGGTGTCCTCATCGCTACCATTTGGTGCTACATTGTAAACCCCACTGGCACATCTCCTGCCAGACCATTCAGGATGCTTTTAACAATTATATCCAAGGCCTTTTTCTTGCATCCCACATGCCTTTTGCTAAAAAATGTCGCTGGCTGGTCTCCCTTTTTTTGATTTTCATTCTGTCTCTCTCTCTCTCTCTCTCTCTGTCATCCTCCTCTTTTCTTTGTTCTTTTAAGAATGAAGGAAAACTTTGTCACCCAAACGAGACACAATTCCAGGATCGCTTTTCTCTCTTAGTGTACTCAGTGCAGATTCATAATTACTGCAGAACATATTTGAATGACATAATTTGTTTTATAAATTATAGCCATGGGCTCCTCTATTTTTATATACTTTCTCTTCTTTTCCTTTTTATCTCAGGTAGTCAGATGTACACTGCTGCTTATATTGACTCCCTGTTGCTCTCGTGATGTGTGACATCTGCTATTTTACAGTACTTAAGTCATGTGCGCTGGCAGCCAGGCATCTATGGGAAATAACAATTAAGAGCATAAATAACGCACATCTGCATGGGTTCTGGCCCTCACCCACGCATTAACACTGCTTATCGCCTTGCAGATTCACTCTCTTTGGCACTGTGATAACCATTTTGATTTTAAAGAGTTTAATTTTCCTTCCTGTGGTGACTTTGACAAATATTTCACATAATTGTCTGTTCTGTGGGATGAGTGAGTGGCTGTGTGTTTTGTGCTCTTCCATAATTGAACATTCAGGAAAGGGAGTCTCTCCCCATCGTATTTCCCTATTACAGAACCAGCCTTCCTACCTGGATTGTTTTTTACAACAACATCAAGCGTAACTCATTGGCAATCCCCGCTGATATAAAGTACATATGCCTGTGTGCTTCCTTCTGAAGGCAGTGATTTGCATTTCTGCAGAGGTTTGAGAGAATAGGAGAGGGTTATTATCTGTTATTATTTGCTGACTACCCGTAGCAGTCACAATGGGGTACAAGAGAGAGAAAGGGGAAAGGTCAGCTCTTTAAAATGTATGTGTAACTAGCTCAGAGTCACTGGAAGCATCTTGGTGGCACTTTAATTAGCAGCTTCCAGGTTCAGAGGACTCTAGAAAGCTTCCCAATACCTACTTTGAGCCCATGGAAACTGTCACTTCACAGTCTTGGGAGATGAGAGGGCTAGCAGAGAACAGCTGCGAATTCTCTCTGTTTCACTGTGAAACAAGATGGCTAGTTCCACCTCACCCCTGCTTTGTAGAGCCTGAGATTAAGATGCTCCATGGGTAGCACTGGCATCTGCCAGGTACTATGCATAAGCTTTAAATGCTTACTTCCCCCCAAGGAAACAGGAATGAAGAAGAAGCAATGACCTGGACTCTGATGAAGGGATGGCACCTCCGTGGATGGCACTGCCGTGGTGGGACAAGGCAGATGGGCTGGGAGAGAATAGAGCTGGAAAAGAATGCTGAGCACAGGGCTCCTGCAGGGACAAAGTCACACTAGAACCCTCAACCCACACTTAAACTAACCGTCAAGAATCAAGAGGCTGTTTTCCTCTTCTTTTTTCAAAAACAACAGTTCTCTTACTTAGAATGCTTTACAGATTTCTTTCTATAAACCTTTCAAATCTTTCTAAACAGTGCAGCCTGAGGTCACAGCATTATCTATTTGCTTACTTTTGGAGGATGATAGATGAATGAGCAGGTGGAAGCAGGTTGTGTACACACTGCTTTCCAAACAATACCCAGGATTTTAGCATAAGAGATGAGAGCAAAGCCTCCAGTGCTAAGATCACAATATGAAAATATTAAAACAAAAAATCCAGACATCTTAATGTCCAGCGACAGGGAAATGGTTTAGTTATAGTATGTTTGTGTGGTAGAATTATTAGACGATCATAGAACCATGCTTTCTCTTGGTGCCGGCCCAAGAGTGACGCGAACTGCGCAGGGGGGTGAGCATCGGACGACCCGGACTTTCCCTCCTCCGGACCGGAAGCCATGTCTGGCATGAACTCGTTTATTAGAAAGCACACCTCTCTTTTATAGTGGGGGCGGTACAGGAAGTTTGCAATGAGCAGGATGTGACACCACGCTTTTCTGGGGACTTCT
>PVJS01010010.1:0-49003 GCA_004027185.1 Glis glis | reverse complement strand
TTTTTTTGTGATTGACTGATCTCGCTTAACATAATGTTCTCCAGATCCTTCCACTTTCTTGCAAATGATGTTATTTTGTTCTTCTTTATTGCTGAGTAGAATTCCATTGTGTGTATTTCCCACAATTTTGTAATCCACTCATCTGTTGATGGATACCTAGGTTGGTTCCATAATTTGGCCACTGTGAATTGTGCTGCTATGAACATGGGTATGTATATATTACTGTAGTTTTCTGGTTTCAATCCCTTTGGTATGATACCCAGTAATGGTATAGCTGGATAATATGGTGGGTCCATTCCCAGTTTTCTGAGGAATCTCCACACTGATCTCCAAAGTGGTAATCCCACCAACAGTATAGAAGAGTCCCGATTTCCCCACATCCTTGCCAACATATGTTGTTGTTTGACTTCTTAATGATTGCCATTCTAATTGGGGTTAGATGAAATCTTAGAGTAGTTTTAATTTGCATCTCCCTGATTGCTAATGATGTTGAACATTTTTTCATGTATCTATTGGCCATTTGTATCTCTTCTTTCGTGAAGTGTCTATTCATTTCAGTTGCCCACTTCTTGATCGGATTATTTATTTTCTTGGTGTAAAGCCTTTTAAGTTCTTTGTCTATCCTAGATATTAGACCTCTGTCAGAGGGATAGCTTGCAAATATCTTCTCCCATTCTGTAGGCTTTCTCTTTAGGCTCTTGATGATTTCCTTTGATGAGCAGAAGCTTTGTAGTTTAATGCTACCCCACTTATTAATTCTTGTTTTAATTTCCTGTGCTTTGGAGGTCTTGTTGAGGAAGTTTCTACCTGTGCCTATATGTTGGAGTGTTAAACCTATGCCTTCTAATAATTTCACAGACTCTGGTCTAACTTCCAAGTCTTTAATCCATCTCGAGTTGACTCCTGTGCAGGGTGAGAGGTAAGGATTTAGTCCCATTTTTCTACAGGTAGATAACCAGTTTTCCCGGCACCATTTGTTGAAAAGACTGTCCTTTCTCCAATGTATGTGTTTAGCACCTTTGTCAAAAATCAATTGACTATAAGTTTGTGAACTTGTTTCTGTATCTCCTATTCTGTTCCACTGGTCTATGTGTCTGTTTTTGTGCCAGTACCATGCTGTTTTTACTATAGCTCTGTAGTACAATTTGAAATCAGGAATTGTTATGCCTCCTGCAAGATTCTTATTGCTGAGAATTGCTTTGGCTATTATGGGTCTTTTGTTTCTCCATATAAAATTAATGACTGATTTTTCTAAATCTGTGAAAAATGATGTTGGTATTTTGATAGGGATTTCATTGATTCTATAGATCATTTTTGGCAGAATGGCCATTCTGATAATATTTATTCTGCCTATCCAAGAGCAGGGGAGATCTTTCCATCTTCTAAGATCTTCTTCAATTTCTTTATTCAGTGTTCTATAGTTTTCATTGTAGAGGTCTTTTACCTCTTTGGTTAAGTTTATTCCTAGGTATTTGATTGGTTTTGAAGTTGTTGTGAATGGAATTGTTTTCTGGATTTCTTTCTCAGTGGATTCATGGTTGGCGTATATGAAAGCTACTGATTTTTTTAGGTTGATCTTGTATCCGGCTATTTTGCTGAATTCGTTGATCAGCTCTAGTAGATTTTTGGTTGAGTTCTCTGGGTCTTCTAGATATAGGATCATGTCATCTGCAAATAAAGATAATTTTAATTCTTCTTTTCCTATTTGAATTCCTTTTATATTCTCCTCTTGTCTTATTGCTCTGACAAGAGTTTTGAGGACTATGTTGAAAAGGAGTGGTGATAGTGGGCATCCTTGTCTTGTTCCTGTTTTTAAGGGGAATTCTGGCAATTTTCCCCCATTCAATATGATGTTGGCTTTGGGTTTCTTATATATTGATTTAATGATGTTGAGGTATGTTCCTTCTATTCCGATTTTCTGTAGAGTTCCTAACATGAATGGGTGTTCAATTATGTCAAATGCTTTTTCCGCATCCATTGAAATGATCATGTGATTCTTGTTTTTAGTTCGATTTATATGGTGAATAACGTGTATTGTTTTGCGTATGTTGAACCAGCCTTGCTTTCCTGGGATGAAACAAACTTGGTCAAGATGTACAATTTTCTCAATATGGTTTTGAATGTGCATGGCTAGTATTTTATTTAGAATTTTTGCATCTATGCTCATTAATGATATTGGTCTGTAATTCTCTTTTCTTGAAGTGTCTTTATTTGGCTTTGGTATTAATATGATGTTGGACTCATAAAAGGAATTTGGAAGAATTCCATATCATTCAATTTCACAGAATAGTTTGTGAAGTATTGGTTTTAGTTCTTCTGTAAAGGTTTTGTAGAATTCGGCTGGAAAACCATCTGGACCTGGGCTTTTCTTTGATGGCATACTTTTTATTGCTATTTCTATCTCTGTGCTTGCTATTGGTTGATTCAGGTTTTCTATATCTTCTATATCTATTTAGGTAGGTTGTATGTGTCTAGAAATCTTTCTATTTCTTCCAAGTTTTCCATTTTGTTGGAATATAAGTTTTTAAAGTAGTTTCTTATGATCCTCTGGATTTCTTCACTATCTGTGGTGATGTCCCCTTTTTCATTTCTGGTTTTGGTAATTTGCGTTGATTCTCTCCTTCTTTTGGTTAGGTTAGCTAGTGGTTTGTCAATCTTGTTAATCTTCTCAAAGAACCAGCTTCTTGTTTTGTTGATTCTTTGTAGTTTTTTTTTCTCTATTTCATTAATTTCTGCTCTGATTTTAGTTATCTCCTGCCTCCTACTGGCTTTGGGATTCGACTGTTCCTGTTTTTCAAGATCTTTGAGGTGTGTCATTAGGTTATTTGTTTGGATGTCTTCTGTTTTTCTTATGTGGGCACTCAGTGCTATAAATTTTCCTCTTAACACTGCCTTCAAAGTGTCCCATAGATTTTGGTATGTCGTGTCTCTATTTTCGTTTAATTCTAGGAATCTTTTTATTTCTCCCCTTATTTCTTTTTCTGATCCATTCCTCGTTCAGAAGTGTATTATTCAGTCTCCATGTATTTATGTGGTTACTTTTAATCTTCCTGTTGTTAATTTCCAGTTTCATTCCGTTGTGATCTGAGAAGATGCAGGGAATTATATCACATCTTTTGAATTTGCTGGTGCTTGCTTTGTGACCCAGTATGTGGTCTATTCTGGAGAATGTTCTGTGGACAGCTGAGAAAAATGTGTATTCAGATGTTGCTGGTTGAAATAATCTGTATGTGTCTATTATATCCATCTGGTGTATGGTTTTCTTTAGGTCTGAACAATCTTTATTCATCTTTTGTCTGGAGGATCGATCTAGTCGAGTGAGTGGTGTGTTGAACTCTCCCAATATTATTGTGTTTGGGTCTATTTGGGACCTGATGTCCTGAAGAATTTGTTTTATAAATGTGGGTGCGCCCACATTTGGGGCATAGATGTTTACTATTGTCATATCTTCCTGTTGGATTGTTCCTTTTATTAGTAAGAAATGACCTGCTTTGTCTCTTCTGATGTGTTTTAGCTTAAAGTCTGTTTTGTCAGATATAAGTGTTGCTTCCCCTGCTTGTTTTCGATCTCCGTTTGCCTGGTATATCTTTTTCCATCCTTTTACCTTTAGTGTATGAGTATCTTTGGCTAGAAGGTGAGTTTCTTGTAAGCAGCATATAGTTGGATTATGCTTTTTAATCCACATTGCCAGTCTATGCCTTTTAATTGGGTAGTTGAGTCCTTTGACATTCAATGCTATTATTGAGATATGATTGTTATTTCCTGTCATTTTGAGTTTTATTTTGTTTGCTTTAGTGACAAATCTCCTTGTTTAGTTGCCTACCTGGTGTAGTTCACCTCTCCTGTGGTTCTGAAAATTGCTTGTTTTCCCTTTTTTGTGATCTGTTTCTTTTAGGATTTTCTCCAGTATTGATTTGGTCCTCATGAATTCTTTAAGTGTTTGTTTATCATGGAAAGTTTTTATTTCTCCATCAATTTTAAGTGATAGCTTGGCTGGATATACCAGTCTTGGTTGGAAGTTGTTTTCTTCCAGGGTCTGGAGTACTCCATACCAATCCCTCCTGGCATTCCTGACTTGGGTTGAGAAGTCTGGGGTAATTTTTATTGTTTTGCCCCTGTATGTCACCCTTTCTTTTGCTCTTGCTGCTTTTCGGATTCTTTCTTTGGCCTCTACGTTAGACATTTTAATTTTTTTTTTGTGGTACCAGGGGTTGAACCCAGGGGCATTTTACCTCCGCGCTACACCCCCGGCCCTATTTTTTTTATACTTTATTTTGAAACCGGGTCTCACGAAGTTGCGGAGGGCCTCACTAAGGAGAGAGAGAGAGAGAGAGAGAGAGAGAGAGAGCTGAGGCTGGCCACGAACCCGGATCCTCCGGTCTCCGCCTCCCAAAGTACTGGGATTACAAGCGTGTGCCACCACGCCCGGCCAGACATTTTAATTATTATGTGGTGTGGTGAGGTCCTTCTTTGGTCCTGTCTTGATGGTGTTCTATATGCCTTCTGTATGTGAATGTCCAAGTCCTTTTCTATATTCAGAAAGTTCTCTGAAATTATTTCTTTGAATAGGTTTCTTATACCCTTAGTCTTTGTTTCTAATCCTTCTTCAATGCTTTTTACCCTTAGATTAGGACGTCTTGTATTGTCTTGTATTTCTTGGATGGCCATGGTGTGTTGTTGTAATATCTTCTGTATATCGTTTACTGTGTTTTCAGTTTTGGATGAACTGTCTTCCAGGAGTGATACCCTGTTTTCCATGTGGTCAAGCCTACTAGAGTTGGTTTCTATTGCAGTCTTTAATTCATTTATTGAGTCCTTCATTTTGTTCAGTGTTTCTTTCTGATTCTTTCTTAGAGCCTCAACTTCTTCCTTCATCTCCTCTATGCTTTTTTTGAGGCCTTTCATCATTCTGAAGATCAAAATTCTGAATTCTCTGTCTTGCATTTCCTGTAGGTCAGTATCAGTAATCTCACTTGATGCATTGTGTTTCTTGTTTCTTCACTGTTCCTCATTCTTGTATTTTCGGTGTTTTCAATTTTGTGTTTCTGTTGCCTCTGCATCATCTTCCTTTCTATGTATAAGACCTCTTGTTGGTCCCTGTAGACCCAATTGGGTCAGTACGCTGCAGGCTGTGGTTCCCTCCCATCTTGTGGACCGGGGCGCAGTGTGTGTGTGTGTGTGGGGGGTCACACAGGATCCGGAGCTTGGGTCTTGACACGAAAAGCGCACTTCAAAGTGTGGTGTTGGATGTGGGCTCCGAGGCGTGGGTGACAGTGCCAGAAGATATCCGGTCTCCGAGGCACAATTGCATATGTGCTCTGGATCTCTGGCGGGCGTTGCTGAAGGTTACGCGGGCTCTGATGCGCAGTGCTGCATATCTCGCACAGGCCCCGGAGGGTGCGAGCTCTGGGTATCGGGTGGTGGTGCCTGAAGGTGCATAGGCGCTGAGGCACAGTGCTAAGGATCACACGCGGGCCTTCATGAGGTGCTTGGGCTCATGGAATTTGGTGGTGGTGCTGGTGCATGCCCTGGCTCTGAGGCAGTGTGGAGGGTCACGCGGGTCTCAAGTGGCGGCGCCAGAGGGTATCCAGGCTCTGAAGTGCGGCACAGGGGCTTCTGGGTTGCACAGTATGGCACGACTGGCCTGGGCTGGGCGCGGCTGTTTGCCCTGATTGCGCTGGACGGTGCAGCTGGTCACTTGTGTCGCACTGGTTCACGTGTCTGGCTTCTGGGTTGCACAGGAAGGCACAGCTGGCCTAGGCGGGCATGTCTGGCCTCCCTGGTCACGTGTGAAGGCGTGGCTGGCTGCCTAGGTCTCGCAGTTCTGCGTGGCTTGCCTAGGCAGGGTGCGGGAGGGGAGCGTCGCCCGGGTCTCGGCTGGGAATCCTGGTCACGCGGGATGGCGTGGCTGGATGCAGGGGACCGCGGGTCTGGCTGCCTGGGTGGCAGGGAAAGGTGCTGCTGGCCTAGGCAGGACTCAGGGGGCGGAGGCCGCCTTGGTCGCGCGTGGGAGGGTGCAGCTGGCCACCTAGTTGTGCAGGACAGCGCAGCTTGTGTAGGCGGGGCACGGGGCCGCGGTGGCGCAGGATGCCCGGGTCTCGATTGGGGGCGCGGTGCCGCGGGGCACGGGACCATGTGGTGCGGGGGCGCGGGGTGCCGGGTCTCAGCTGGGGGCGTGGGGCCGCGTGTCACAGGGCGCCTGGGTCTTGGCTGGGAACCCTGATTGCCCGGGATATAGTGGCTGGTTGCCCGGGATGGCGTGTCTGGCTGCCTGGGTGGAAGTAGAAGGTGCTGCTGGCCTAGGTGGGGCACAGGGGGTGGGGGCCGCGCCGGTCGCACATGGGAGGGTGCGGCTGACCGCCTAATTGTGCAGGATGGCCCGGCTTGCGTAGGCAGGTCTCGGGGCTGCAGGATGCTCAGGTCTGGGCTGGGGGCGCAGGGCCGCAGGGCACCAGTCCCGGGGCCGCGGGGCGTGGGGCCGTTCGGCATGGGGCCGCGGCGCATGGGGGCATGGGGCGCCCAGTTCTCGGCTAGGAGTAGGGCGCGGCTGGCCACCTGGCTGTGCAGGATGGCACGGTTTGCCTAGGTGGGACACGGGCTGCAGGGGTATGGGGCTCAGGGCGCTGGGCGCTGGGGCCTCCTGGATCTTGGCTGACACGGGGTTCCAATTTAGGGTGCTAGGGATCACGTGGGCTCGTAGCACGGTAGAGGGGGAGGTGCTCTGTTGGGGCAGGAGCCCAAGATCTGCTGCTGTGATGGCCCCACCACTCATGGAATTCTACTCCACTTTCTCCTTCAGATCTGTCTGTGGCGCTGGGGGCTGTTAGCCCCGGCAGCAGGGACCGGGGTAAAATGGCTCCCTACCGATCCTGCCGACATGGGATTGCAGCTTTTTGTGGAAATCTGAAGTTGGTAGACTCTGTGTCTGCATATTCGTACTTGGGTTACTGGATTTTGGGTTTTGGTTCTTCTGTGTCTGTGCGATGTTGTTTAGTTCTGAGCCCCCAAGGTGTTTCTGAGACAGTTTTGAGACAGGCTCGTTCAAGGGCTCCTATTCTGTCGCCATCTTGCTGCCGATCTCCCCAGTTGAACTTCTGGCCTGGATATTCCCCCTGGCAGATGTGTGGGGTGAATTGGTTAGGATGAACACGCTGAAAGAGAGAAAGACGAGCCCAGACCTTTCAGAGAGCAACCCCTAGATTTCAGGACTTTATCCAAGAGAAGGGAAGAGGAGTGATTAAACAAATGAATAGGTACATAGGGTTTTATCTAGAGTCCAGGTGCTAAAAGCAGCCTGAATGAATGAATCCAATGAATGAATGAATTCCTGAATGAATCCAAGTAAGAGCTATTTGGACACAGGTGTGTTTTTGGTGCAAAAATGGAATAAAGTATTCCAAGGGTCTACAATCCCAGCCTTGTAAAAAAAAATATTGTCCAGGCTGTGAGGAGGAACCATGCTTGTTAAGCCAATTTTAAACAATTCTGTTGAAAGGATTCTTTTGAATTACAAGGATTTCTTTAAAAAATGGTGATGAGTCTGGTATGGGGGTGTCTGTCCTGACATGGAGAATATGCATGCAATATGAAAGACTCCTTGAATCACAAGAATTTGATAATAGAAATGCCACAAATGATTTCTCAGTGCAGGAAAGTGGCTATTTGAAATAACTTCTCTAGCTCAGAGAAGAGTTGTCATTCAATAACATACAAACACACTTACACACCTCTCCATATATATTGACTTGGAGCAAATGTTTTTAAATTTTTAATTTAACTATAGCATCAGATTTTTACTTTTAACAATTTATATAACATAGGTCTTGATTTTGAGTATTTATTTGATTACTATGGTGAGTCCACTAGATGGCAGTGTCTTCTCAGGGACCCCTGGGAGCGCTCTCAGTTGCTGTGGGGTGTGTGGGTGTGTGTGTGTGTGTGTGTGTGTGTGTGTGTGTGTGTGAAAGAGAGAGAGAGAGAGAGAGAGAGAGAGAGGGAGGGAGGTTTGTTGGAGTATCAGAGTTGGTGAAAGAGGGTTTAAAATCTGAGTCCTCATTGAATCTGGGGAGAAGAGAATGATGAAATCCTTGTGTGTTTCACCAGTGATCCTGTGGCTTCATTTGAGCTGTGAGTTTGGGCATTTAATGGGGACATGAAGTATTATATTTGAAGTTGTCATCTATTCTGGGCCTGTGGGGAGAATCATGAATGCTTTTACCCTATATCTAAAGGAGGGTGGGAGGCATGTGAAAAGATAATGTAAATTCTGGAGAATGATCCACTACCCAACCAGTCTTCCTCCTCTGATCACAGTCTTTTTCCACAGGTGTGAGCAGCCAACAGAAGGAGGTGGAGCAGAACCCTGCATCCCTCATTATTCTGGAGGGAGCCACGGCCTCTCTCAACTGCACTTACCGTGACAGTGCTTCTCAGTACTTCTGGTGGTACAGACAGTATGCTGGGAGAGGCCCCGAGTTGCTGGTGTACATATACTCTAATGGTGAAAAAGATGAAGGCAGATTCACAGCACAGCTCGACAAAGGCAGCCGGCGTGTGTCCCTGCATGTCAGAGGCTCCCAGCCCAGTGACTCAGCCACCTACCTCTGTGCAGTGAGCACACAGTGCTCCCCAGGCGCCTGCAGCTGTACCCAAACCTGCTGGGGCTCAGGAGGCCTGAGGTAGAGCAGAGACCACAGACAGAGAGATGCTGTGTGTGCTCTAGATGCCATGGCAACCAAGAGTGACAGGGAGGGTTTCATTGACTGGGGAAGTACTTAAATCATTCTGAAAGTAACTAATCCTGAAGAGAAAGTAAAGACAATATTAGTCTGGTTGTGAAAGTGTTGAGTCTTTTCCTTCCAATCTAATTAAAAATATTTTATTGAGATATGTACAAAAAGGTGCAAATATTTAATGTATATATCTGGATAAGTTTGAAGAAAAGTATATACCCATGAAAATATCCTGACAAACTATGCCATAAATATAACCATCATTTCTAAAAGTTTCCATTGTTTTTCTATTTTTAAATTAAAAGGCAATCCATATACCAAAAGTTTTACATATTTAGTTTATGTAAATTGATGTCTACTCTCATTTTATATCACATCTTTTCTTCACAATGCAATTGTGTTTAATGATGTTTTTCTTTTTTTGTATGTGTCACTGGGGATTGAACGCAGGGACATTCTACCTCTGAGCTATACTCCCAGCCCTATTTTATTCTTTATTTTGAAACAGGGTCTCTCTATGTTGCAGAGGGCTTCACTAAGTAGCTGAAGCTGGCTGCGGACCTGCAATTCTCCTGTCTCAGTCTCCCAAGTACTGGTATGACAAGCGTGCGCCACCAGGCCTGGCTTTAATGATGCTTTTCTTATATGAAAAAATATATTTCAATATAGCAGATATTCCCTCAGGTTATTAGCCCACCTTGGTCTTTTCCATTCAGCTCTCAAGATATTTGAGGCCTTGCAATTAGGAGTATAATCCTAAAACAGAAATGCAAAAGGAAGATAATAGTCATAAAAATCCACTTTAAAAACATTTTAAATCATGTAGTATTTTGTTATAAATCTCCCACCTCATCTCAGCCCTCAGCTGCCACCTCAGCTGCCTCCTGTATTAGATAAGGCTACATGTAATGGTTAGAAGGAAAGACTAGAGTCAGTGTGAGAACTGGTTAAAAGTAAAAGCTCAGATGGCTGCAGAGATCAAAGATCAGAGAGAGTCTATGTTGCTGTTCCTGAGAAAAGGCTGAGTAGACCCAGACCCCTGGCCTGAGCCTGGACTCCTGTGTCTGGGGTATGATACGGTTCAAACATGTATTGTATTACTAATGGTCCATTTGATCTTACACTGTACTATTTTATATATTTCAAGGTTGGTCTGAGAATTAAATGATATGACATATTATCATAGGTTAAGTTCCTTAAAAGCAGATCTGGAATTGAAATTCTCTTGCCCATAACTCATCAGGGAATGAATGTAAAGATGGGGAAGGGCTGCCGGGCATGGTGGCACACATTTGTAATTGCAGTACTTGGGAGGCTGAGACTGGAGGATCCGGGTTTGCGGCCAGCCTCAGCTACTTAGTGAGGCCCTCCGCAACTTAGTGAGACCCTGTTTCAAAATAAAGAATAAAAAATAGGGCTGGGGTTGTAGCTCAGAGGTAGAATACCCCTGGATTCAATCCCTGGTACCGCACACACACACACACACACACACCAAAAAAAAAAAAAAAAAGACGGGGAAGGGCTAAGCATGGATGTGGTCAGCTGAAGTCTTGATTCCACATCATCTCCTGTGGGATTGGGGTGTGAAATGCACCATGGATTTGATCCCTCCCATTTTGAATGAATTGGCCTAGACTGCTGACCTTTCATGAATAAGAACAAAGTACTGAAGTCATTGGTTTTGATCTTTCTTGAAGCAGAAGTGTATCCTACTGGGCAATGGTGACCGTCAATGCCAGAGGTCAGCTTTGTGGGAAATGGTTAACTGTGATCCAAGAGTAGCCAAAACTCCCAGCATCTGGCTGTTGACTACACTGGAAAGGGAATTTAGACTGAGTACCAACAGTGTCCACTATTAACATGGAATTCCCCTGGTTGATGCATTCTAAAGTTTAGTTTCAACATCTATTTAATGGGTTATATGGTTATATGTAGTTTTTACCATTTTTGACGAGTTTAAATAAGTTAGAGCAATTCTTAATAGAAAAGGTGTAAATAAATATAGGAGATTATTATTCAAAGTTAAGTCTTAGAATAGGTTGAGAGCAGTAACCAGGGAACCAGTTATTATTATCTCATTTCTTCTGGGAATGATTCTATGACATTGTGCCTATTATTTGCACTAAGGTAGAAATGCTTCTGATGAACCACAGTAGATAATTTGGCTTCCATGTATAGATAGACATTTGGAAAAAGATACCACAATTTATAGTTGTGAATGGCTAATATTATTTTATTCTTTGTTTACATTTATGAATGAAGGACTGGGGAGCAGGATGGACTTTGTATGTCATTGTGCAATGTTCCCCACAGGTTTCTTCTTGGATGCGGGTGGCTGGCAGTATAGGCACATGGTCTACATATGAATGTGTAGGTTACTTTTTATCATGAAAGAGCTAAGTAACTGGAAGTTCAGTTGCTCCTCTTCACCTATAGATTTTTCCTATCTAAATCTCTACCATAGTTAATGTGTGATTGGAAGAAGCAGAAGGATTTTCAGGAACATCTGAGTTGAGTTATAACAGAAATTCCTGGACCTGGACATTGGGTAGAATTTTCTGGATTTATTTTTGTTTACACATGTGTGTGTACATGTACACAATGTGTGTGTCCACATACATATATGTATTTCTTCCCTGCTGTTATTGGACAAGGCACACACTTGACCAATTATGTGATTCAGAAGGCATGATGTGAAAGCCTTTATTAACAATAAAATAATTCTCATGTAACATTTGCTGGATTGTAAGACTGACAAGTCACGAACAAAGGTTGAGACTGAAAGTTTGCACTCTTGTTGATCTGTCAAAATTCTGTGGTTACTTTTCACCTTGGTCCTGTCTGGAGAAAAGGAGGCATATGTTAGAATTAAAGGTGCTTGACCCTGTTGTCCTAGGAATTCACTATAGTTCACAATAAATTTTAAGTCCCACATTTTCCATCAAAGAAGAATGAGCTCGACATGATTTAATGTTACACCACTGATTATTTCCAGCAGAGCAATGGGTTATAATGAGACAGAGCAGATGCTCAGGGCAATCTCCCCTCTCTAACTGTACAGGAAGCATGTGACAGGACCCAGGCTAACCCGCCCCATATCTGCTAACTGCATTTCCTTTGGGGCAGACACATCACACAGCCCAGTGATTTTGCTTGTATATCTTGAGCACAAGGTACAGAATTAAGATTTGTATTTGAGACAGAACATAGAACATTTCACTTCCTCGGGAAAGAGCTACCACTCTGCTGGTTGCCAGCCTGCTGGGGGCAGCCCTTGCCTCCATCTTTCTTGGTAAGGATGGGCACAAGAACAGGCTCAGGCTCTTCTCAACCCTGAAGTCCTGGGGAGAGAGATCATTGTTCTCTGATGAGGTTGAGAAGGAGAGATAAAGGGCAATGGAATCAGAGTACTGTGTCCTAACCCACTTTCTTCCTAATACTCCCATGGTTCCAGGTAAAGTATCAGTCTATTTCTGTCCTATTTCCTGCAGGAACCAGCATGGCACAGAAGGTAGCTCATGCTCAGGCTGTCATTACTGTGGCAGTGACCTTGGGCTGTGTGTATGAAACCAGCGATCCTTCTTACTCCTTATACTGGTACAAACAACCACCAAGTGGGGAAATGATCCTCCTTATCCGTCAGAACTCTTATGGTGCAGAAAATGCAACAGAGGGTCGGTATTCTCTGAGCTTCCTGAAGTCTTCCAGCTCCATCAGCCTCACCATCACAGCCTCACAGCTCTGGGACTCAGCAGTGTATTTCTGTGCTCTGAGAGGCCACAGTGAGAGGGATGCCTGCAGGAGCCCTACAGAACCCTCAGCAAGAGACAGGGCCTCTGGGGAGAGATTCAACCGCATACAGGGAGGATCAGGGGTGTGGCAGCACAGGTGGAGGTTTGTCAAGGAAATTTGGGTTCAGTTCATGTAGAATGTCTAGACATATCTCTTATTAGGAGTGTGTGAATCTTCCATTCTTTAGAATAGATTGAGCTAGAATATGTAGCAAGTGCAAAATTATTTTTAAAATGCTGTTTAACAAACCTATTAATTTTGTGTTTGCTTTACTGAGATGTGAAAATTTTGAATTTTTTACCAAATGAATAATTTTATTGATAAGTTGTTACATTTTCAGAATCATTCATATATTTGTGCATTCACTGGTATGTAGAATGCTTTTAATCTGCTTGTAATATTGATTTTTTCTCAGAAATAGCATCACTACTCCATGAAGTAAAATAAATTATTTAATTTAGACTTTTCCCCTAATCACACTAGCAACCTCTTATACAAGTAGAATAGACTTACAATGTTCGTAAAATTACCTCTTTCTGGCTCCTATCTTTTTGTGACATGATTGCGATTTTTTAAAATAATCTAAATGTGTTGCTTTTATTTGGAGGCTGCCTGCAGAGGTGATATTTAAGATCAAAATTTGTTCTGAACTATTGATTCTCTTGCCCTCATCCTTTCTTCTTTAAGTTATGACCAGCTTGAAGATGAGAAGAGGTTGTGGACAGAATGATAGCTGCAAACCAACATTCACATGGTTTTGCCCAGTATCAATTTCCTGCCTAAACATTTATATATATATATATATATATATATATATATATATATATATTTACATATAAATATATTTCTCACATATTGCAACCAGTGCCTACAGAAAAATGATTTTTTTGCTGCACACATTTTTAAAAACTTCTGAGTTAGTTGTTATCATTTAAGCACTTGGACATCACATTAGAAACTGGGTTGCTAGCTTGTCTACAAAATGGGAAGATCTATGAAAACTACACCCTCTGAGACAGAGGTCAAAAGTTCTGCTTGAACATGTAATGACTTTGATGTTTACTCATTTTAATTGTAATGTTTATTTTTCATTTTAAAATATGAAATAAGCAAAATATAACATGTTAAATTATTAGTTACAAGATATAAATACTTCCACAAGTTAAATAAATCTGAATTAATGTCTCATAAAGCTATACCTGTCCCTCCCCCATGATTTCATGCATCACTGTGTGTATTCCAGTTTGGGAAACTTATGCAGTTTTTTCATTAATTCAAAGCACACTTCATTTCTGTAATAATCATTGCGGTAACATTGTTAACAAGACAGGCATGTTTCTTGCCTCTGTGGATGTCATTTTTGGTGGACTATAGTGGTATCTGGCATAGAATAACCGACTGAAAGAACATTAAAATGCAGTTTTAGAGTTAATTACATAAACAGCCTATATGACCTTAAAAAGGCTCTAAACTTCCCTGAGCCACTGGGGTTTTTTTTATCTGTAAAATGCAGAGGTTTATTTAGGCAGTTGCTATTTAGTATTTCTTCCCAAAATTTCACTAATTTCTTCCCAAAATTTCAGTAGTTTCACAAGAGCACTGATTTCACTGCCTTTTTTAGGTCCTAACACCTATTACCTAGGCCTCCTTATTTAGGAAAGGACAGCTAGTTTTTGTGGAAATTTCCATGTTTCTCCATATACTGTGTGATAATGTAACTAATAAAAAGAAGCCAAAGGGAGCAGAGAGAGAGGAGAGTGACCTGGAAATTCACCTACTATCAACACATGGGAGCTAGTGTTCTCTGTGGGTAGGCAAGAGAGAATGACAGGAAGAAGGAGTAGAGACAGTAGGAAGAAGAGGATGGAAAAAGAGGGGAGGGAAAGGAGGAGGAAGTTGAAGAAGAAAGAAAAGGAGGACTAGGGATTGGAGGGAGAGAGAGAACAGGTATGAACTCATAAATAAAAGTTTGATTTAGATATGATGTTATGGCCACTTTCATAAGTCATTAGACACACTTTCCTCACTGTGTGAGAATCAGAAAATGTGGAAAATGGCCATATGACAATGATGATGTCACCAAACTTTGCCATCTGGCTGGACCTCCAGGTGACACAGCTTCTCTTGTGAAGTCCTAAGGCAGGTGCAGAGACAGACTATATACTCATAAGAATGCCAAATGTCCCTTGTAAGGTGAAGATAATGCTCTGCCCCTAGAGGAACTAAGAACATTGTAGGTGAGTGGGGCTCCTTCAACACCAGAGCCCCATCTGGAGCTGGGTGGCAAAGGCTCATGCTCACAGGTGCTGACAGCAGAATGCATGGGCATGGCTGTCTGCATGTTCAAAAACCAGACAGACCAGCTGCCAATAGCATCTGTATCAGAGGATGAAAGAAAGTGATGTGGTAAACACACCATTCTCCAAAGTAGAGTTGGTGTGCTGATAGGTTATTCAAGATTTAATGTTTGTCTCTTTGTCCCTGAGTCTCATCTGAGTCAGGCTGCAAGCTTATTACTGGTGGACAGGTCTCTGCCAAGGAGCCATAATACAGGGAGTCAGCCTCTTGGTGGGCATGAGAACATGAAGTCTTTGTAGCCTGCAGGAAGTCCCTGTGAAGAAGGTGATCCAAAATGACTATCAGTCCTCAGATCCTGTTACCTCCTAATTACCCTTCTCCTGAAATTGATTGTCCTTATGCCCCACATCTCAGAGCCTCTGACTTGTACACCATAGCTCCATTGCAGAGTTGTTCCAGTATCCCTGGGCTAGAGGTTGAAACTAAGGTGAAATAAAGAAAGGTAACAAACCAGTAAAGCTACTGGGCTCCTAATGAGCTGTCCAGGGTCCTGAATCATGTTGCCTCTAAGTCTCCCGGCTGCAATCCACTCTTACAAGTTTTTTTCTTTTTTTTTTTTAGTTAAAAAATGGATATTGGACATATATTACATGTGATACAAAGAAGCTCAAACCTTGTGCCTTATCCCTCTCTATTTCCCTAACTGTGGTACTTGCCTGGCCCAGTGCAACCTGTCCACAACTGATATCCTTTGCTGTGTTTGCCTTCATTCCCATCTTACTCCAGACAATGAGACACAGATTCAACAGCATGGTGCTCTCCGCATCCCAAATGGCACCTTTGAATACACTTCCTCCTGATTTCTTAACAGAAGTTTCCTTCCCTTTGAAAAAGAGGAAAACTGCCCAACAGAGACAGATGACCTTGGGAGGAAATGGTACAATGCCAAATGGACTTCCTAACAAAGTGAAATATCTTTGTTTCTTATCTACTAGATTAAAAAGAATAAACTGCCCTCTAATCACCAATTTATAGTAAGTACAAACAACAGATATATTAAACTGTTCACAGACATATTTTAAGCAAAATCCACAGTGTGGAAAATTCTACAAGACAAATTTTCAACAATAAACTACAAGAGTAAAGTCGAATGAGGGGACCTAAAGGTTAAAACAGGCTGAATGCTCACCATCATTCTTCCTCTGGATCCCAGAGACTTTCTGATCACTCTTGCCTCAGGGAGAATCCCCTGCCACAGCCATCTCTACCATCTTACAGGAAGTCCTGACACCTACCTCTGATAAAGTATCCAATTTTTTTAAATGTTTCAGTTGTTCCACCCAAATTCATAATGCACTTTCATAAACATTATCTCATCCTCTCCTCACAATATCTTTTTGAACAACGCAAAGTAAAGATAATTGATCTCACTTTATAAATGAGAAAACTGTTGTCCAGAGAGGTGAAGTGGCTGTAACCAGTGACTCAGCCTCATCATCCTGGTTCCCTGTGGCAAGATACCTGTGTATGTTTATGTCTCATCTCCCACAAAGGTGACATGTTTTTGAAATGCCCTTGCACTTTTCTATCACTCACGCCACTGGACAAGGACCTGCAGCTGCTCGCTGGAGCTGTCCCCACACAGTTCAAGGCCTGACACAGGCTCTCAGCCTCTGCTCTAAGAGATGTCTGTAGAAAATTTCAGTTACTGCAGGAAACACATCACTGTATCTCCAGAATATTTAGGTTGGGGAGTAGGAAGGAGGGAAGTGGGAGAGGCCTTTTAAGGCCAGGGCAGCCTGAGTTTTACCTCTGTATCCTGGGCTCTACATTGAAAAATGTCCCAAAGGAGGCCACAAAGGGAGTAGCAATAAGCTTTAAAACTCAGCATTTCATCACAATTAAATAAGCTTCAAATTGATCAAAGTCCAGAAACCATTTATCATATAATTCAATTAGCAAGCAACATGGGGAACTTTTGATTTTGAACTTCAGCTTAATGTATTCTTTTTTTTTTTTTTGCAGTACCGGAGATTGAACGCAGGGGCGTTCTACCTCCGCGCTATGCCCCCGGCCCTATTTTTTATACTTTTTTTTGAAACCGGGTCTCATGAAGTTGCGGAGGGCCTCACTAAGGAGAGAGAGAGAGAGAGAGAGAGAGAGAGAGAGAGAGAGATGAGGCTGGCCGAGAACCCGGATCCTCTGGTCTCCGCCTCCCAAAGTACTGGGATTACAAGTGTGCGCCACCACGCCCGGAGTTTAATGTATTTTAAAATACATTAATATGAACCTTTGCTTCAAAGGTTAGACAATACTAAATCTTTCCGGGAGTCAGAGAACTAATGTGATGAAATTGCGAGAATGGAGAATACAGTAGGGAGAGGTCGGGTCACCTGGCCTGAAGGTCAGGCTGCTCCAGCCCTCACACTCTCCACTCACCTCACTGGGTGTCAGACCCCTGAGCACTGGAGGTCAAGCATCCAGACAGCAGGCCCAAGAGAGGGAGATGGAAGGACAAAAATAAATCTAAGCACTGGAAACAAGATATTCCTACCTTATCCCTCTCTGACTTTAATACTGTTTTACTACTCACACATGGTGCAGGACATGTAACAACATTTCTCTGGCATCCCTTGTGCTATTGACTCGCATTTTTATTCTGCGTATGTTAAAAATCCTAATGCAGTTCTATTGTTTTGCCTTTAAACATTTGTCTTTTAAACCTATTTTAAGACCTTTATTTATGGTGTAACATGTGTTGTTTCCTCTGTATGTAATGTGTCCTTGCCTCCTCATCCCCCACCCCAGTAGATTTTAAGATTTTCTCTGTATTACTGGGTTTCAGAAACTGATTACTGCTATGGTGTGAACACATCTTGCCCCCACTAAAACTCATGTGGAGGCTTGATCTCCAGTGTGGAGGTGGTGGGAGGTGGAGCCTCTTAAAGAGGAATGGGTCATCTCTGCACTGCCCCCAAAATGGATTAATGTTCTTTCCCAGAACTGGGTTAGTTCTCTTAAGATTGGCTTAGACTGGACGCCATCTCTCTGAGTGAGTTAGGACTCATGGGACTAAACTAATTAGTGCAAGAGTGCAATGTTACCAAGGAGTCTGGCTTCCTCGCCCCCTCTCTTGCCATGTGACCTCTTCACAAGTCCCTGTCCACTCTCACAGCTCCCTAGGTGATGCCCTCTGCTGTGTGGTGATGAGCCAGGACCTTGTCAGATGCCAGCACCAGGCTGCTTGGACTTTCTAGCCATCAGAAACATGAGCCGAGCAAACCTCTTTTCTTTACAAAGTACCTAGGCTCAAGTATTTTGTTATAACAAAACAAAATAGACTAAGACAATTACATGAACCTTGGAATAAATAATTTCTTTCTTCTCCCTTGTGCTGATGGAAAAATTTCAGCCCTTATTTCTTTAAATATTTTTCTTCCCCCTTTACTCTTTTCTTGTGAGGTTTCACTTACAGATATACAAGACCACTTGATTTTGTACCACAGATCATGGACTCTACTCCTTTTTTCTTCAATTCATTTTCATTTTGCTTTAATTTGAACAATTTCTATTTGTTGAACAATTTCCATCGAATCTTTTTCCTGTGGTTTCCAATATGCTACAAATCCTAATTTATTTTTACATCTGTAATTTAATTGTTTTACATCTCTAGAAGTTCAATTTGTACCTTTCTATGTCTCCAACTTTTCTCCTCTGTAGGTTCCTATAGTTCTTTGCATTCTTTATTATATTTTTATTATTATAATTCAATAATATATAATAATGATGTTCTTTAATAACAATTCTTTCATCTGTGTTATTTCTCCATGTTTCTTTTGGTTGATTTTTCTCCTCATACTAGATTATATTTCTCTGCTTCTTTGCATATCTGATAATTTTGGCAACTCTAGACATGAGTATTTTATATTGTTGGATGCTGTATTTCATTACACTATTTTTAATGTTTTTATTGGTGCATTGTAGTCTCACATCACAATGAGTATCAGTTTGGTGTTAACATACATGCACACAGCTCTTGGTGTCCCTCCCCTGCCACCCGCCCCACATGTAGCACTGAGAATGATGTTGATATAATCTCATATGTACACATTGTTTATGATAGTGATTCCATACATTCACTTCTTTCTTGCCCTTCCCCTTCCCTTGTACCCCTTCCCTTGCACCACTGAGGGTTCTCTGTTGTCACTGGAGTCCCTTTTGTGTTCCCACTACTCCCTAGGTTGCGCATATTAATGAAAACATATGTCCCTTCTTTCATTACACTATTTTTAAGAATATTCCACGTTCTGACCACTAAAGTAATTCCCTTATCAGTTTGGTCTTTGAGACTTGCTTTTAATCTTTACCTGGACAGCCTCTATTCTGGAACTCCTTTACCCCACTCCTACTGTATCACTCTTCTGAGGATTCTGGTGCCTTCCCCTTGTATCATAGCATCTCTTGAGTCCTGGCTGCTGTGAAGACACCTATGCCCACCACTGTGAGCTCTGGGATTTATTTTACTTATCTTTTATCTCAGAGAATTTCCTGCACATGTGTGCAGAACAGCCAAGGATTAAAAGTAAGTGTGGAAGTCAATCCCTATAGCACTCTCCTTTTATTAGTGAAACAGAAGTTGCAGTAATAGGTTTGTGTGGTGTTTTACAAGTGTGTCAGTGCATTGCATCGGGAAAACACTGGTCCTTCACCCCAGATTACTTGAGAAGCACTGCTTTACATGAGGCTTCCTCTGCCAGGTGGTACCTGAATCACAATGAACAGGGGTAACTCAGGTGGTGGTGTGCAGGAGAAGAGAGAGGACCTTCCAGGCAGAGGGATCCTTCTTCAACCACTGGACCCACAGGGACATGTGCAGGGAGGCCTCAGACTATTTCACTTAAAAGTTGTGCCTGTGTGGTGGCACATGCTTGTAATCCCAGGACTTGGGAGGCTGAGACAGGAGGATCGCAGGTTCATGGACAGCCTCAGCTACTTAGTGAGGCCCTCCGCAACTTAGTGAGACCCTGTTTCAAAGTAAAGTATAAAAAATAGGGCTGGGGGTGTAGCTCAGAGGTAGTACTGCAAAAAAAAAAAAAAGTTGTGCCTGGAGCTGGGTATGGTGGCTCATGCCTGTAATCCCAGTACTTAGAGGGGGTGAGACAGGAGGATGACAGGTTTGAGGCCAGCCTCAGCAATGCAGTGAGACTCTCAGAACTCAGTGAGACCATGTCTAAAACAAGAAACCTAAATGAAAAGTTCTGGGGGTGGATCTCAGAAGTAGAATGCCCCTGGATTCAATATCTTGTAACACACACAGACACACACACACACACACACACACACACACACACACACACATGCAAAGTTGTCCCTGGAATTATTTGGGAAGCTAGAGATCTCAGCACCATGGAGAAGAAGTTGCAAGTAGTAACTGAATATGGTCACAAGTGTAATTGTGAATCTATAAAGCAAATGTTTAGTGCTTTCTTATTAGAGTCCTATGTCATCCTTCTTCTTTATCTACCTTCCTCTTGAGCTATTTTACAATGGTCCACCCTTATAAAATGCTTTATAGATTTCAGTTACATGTTGTGCATTGTGATCTGAAAATATTACATGAAAATTCCAGAATAAACAGCCCCTACGTTTCAATCGCATGCGTTTCTGAGTAGTGTGATGAAATCTTGCTCCACTGCACTCTATCCACCATGACAGTACTCATCCCTTTGTCCAGTGTGTCCATGCTGTACAACTATCCGTTCCTTTTAAAAGCTAGTTCATAATAGTTTGTTCCTTTTAAAAGTCGGCCCATGCTAGTTTTGGTGTTGCACCTCAAACTGCAATAATCACAGCCACAGTGCATGATGAGTGCCTAGTTAAGGTGGAAAAGGCATTGCATTTACAGATAGAAGACATGAACACAAAACGTGTTCCAGTTGATGGCAATGGGTTGCACCAGAAAGCATTGTGCCTAATTCATAGTCAAACTTTATCATAGCGTGTATGTGCTGGAAAACAGAGTATCATAGAGTTCAGTACTATCCTTGTTATCAGGCGTCTATTGGGGGTCTTGGATCACATTCCTAGTGCATGGGAGGGGGGTGCACTATTAAAAACTAGGTCAGTCAAGGTTTGGGTGCAATTTGCAGGGAAACCACGAGAGGGCGATGCATTCCTGATGTGGTTCACTGCATTCAGGCAGTGGTTACACAGGCCTTTTGTGTTTGTAGTCAGTCACAAGGCAGACTGCTGCAGAGCAGAAAGGCTCTTGCTTATGAGTGGGGAGTTTCTATAAGGTCTCGCTGGAGACCAGCCCTATAGGACTTGGTGTATTGCAATTAGCAAGAATTGTGCCCTTCTGCCAACATGCTTTCTGTCACCTGCTCAGTTCTTGTGATCCTCTTGGTGTTCAGTGAGCAACATTTAATCCTAAACATTAATAATATTTCATTTTCCTACAAAGATGCTAACTTTAGCTTTCTTCCCTATATAATAAAATGCTTTTTTTTTTAGGGAGGAGCAATGGAGACTCAGTGATCCAGACAGAAGGCCTGGTTACTCTTACAGAGGAGACATCTGTGACCTTGAACTGCACTTACCAGACCACTTACCCAACTTCTTTCCTTTTCTGGTATGTCCAGTACCTCAATAAAGCTCCTCAGCTGCTCCTGAAGAGCTCAACAGACAACCAGAGGACAGAGAAGCAAGGATTCCAGGCCACTCTTGTTAAGAAGGACAGCTCCTTCCACCTGCAGAAATCCTCTCTCCAAACCTCAGACTCAGCTGTGTACTACTGTGTTCTGGGAGACACAGTGAAGGGAACTGCAGGGGGAGCTGAGCACAAACCCAGAGGGCACAGGAGGGCTGCGGGGAGCAGCCTGCCAGGGGAGGGTTATGTTACCTCCATGGACAGTGTTTAATTTCCTGCAGAACATGAGCTAATCTCAGGTCGAATGCCTAGAGACCTAGGAGGTTGTGAATTACTCTGAGGTAGGAAGGGGTAGATGCCAATGTTAAAGAGAACCCAAGTTTGGGTCTCCAGAAGGGCCAGTGCTCCGTCAGAAAGGCTTCTCTCTCCTTCAGACCATAGTGTCTCTCATAGGAAACATTTCCAGGAAAATCCTGACATCAGATTAACCTCTACCTAAATATCTTATGTATTTTGCCATTTAAAATCTCCTAGGATTTTTTAGTCTCCATGCAAACATTTATGAACTAAATGAGGGACCTAGAATCAGGTCTTTATTACCTTGCTTAGGTCTCTACTACTGAGTTAGGCTCTGCCTCTCCTTGCTACAGAAAGTTCATTCCAACTCCCACCACCCTTCCTTTCATGAGTCAGCTCAGGACATGCTGCTGTGGGAGCATGTCCTGTGGGAGCACCTCAAGAGGAGGTGCTGAGAGGCAGGTCCTTCCCTGCCTTCACTGCACCCTGGGTGGGAGGCAGCCCGCTCAGGAAAGGCTGGGTCCAGAGAGTTATGATGATTAAGAGTGAATAGTCTAATCTTCCTGTCTGGAAGAAAAATCTGTAAACATTTTATTATAGGTTTCTGGTGTGAGACAAAAGATCATGTACCATGTGAAAAGATGAATAATCATTTTTTCTTCATATTCACCATAACCCATAATAAACTATATATCTTATGAAATGTATGAGTCGTTTTAGATGCATTGACTGATACATAGCAAATGGCTGAATTAGCAACGCCCTTCAATTTAATTTCACTCAAGTACATGCCAGATATAATTTTGTCCATTAAACTACAGTAAGGCCAAATAGGTCAGAATGTCCAGCTGTGACAAAAAGCCATGGCATAACACGGGCAAACTGATACCAACAAGCGACATTTCCCGTTGTGCTGCAGAAACACTAACACTCAGTCATCGTGCACCTGCCCCCCACCCCCGCCGAGGCCAGGCTCAGTGTTCAGACCTGGATTTGAGACACAGCAGAGCACATTTCACTAGAGCAAGAGCTTCTCACATGCAGTTCCCCAGCTGTGACTCCTGAGCGCAGTCACAGCCTCCACCTGGCTTGGTGAGAGCCCTAAGGGTGACCCCAGACTCAGGACCCAGGCTCGCCACGCTCCCAAGGTTGGGGCAGGAGCAGTTTGTTACTGTCTGATGGGGGAACCAGAGCTCTCAGGCCTACACTGATTCCACATGACTTTGTGGATGCCATGGGAGCATCAATCTAATCTCTCTCTCTCTCTCTCTCTCTCTCTCTCTCTCTCTCTCATGATCCAGCATGTTCCAGAAAGTAGCTCATCCCAGGCTACAATTTCTATGCTGGAGAAGGAGGCCATGACCTTGAATTGTGTATATAAAGCTTCTAGTTATAATTATTATTATTATTTATTCTGGTACAAACAACCACCAAGTAGAGAAATGATTTTCCTTTTTTTTTTTTTTTGGTACTGGGAATTGAACCCAGGGGCATTCTATCCCCGAGTAGCATCCCTACCCCTTGTTATTTTCAGTGTCTCGCTATGTTGCTTAAGGTCTCACTAAGTTGATGAGGCTGCTATCCTCCTATCTCAGCCTCCCAAGTACTAGGATTACAGGCGTGCGCCACCACATCTGGCTGAGAAATGATTTTCCTTACTGATCAGGCTGCTAACAATGAACAGGCACAGCCAGGGTTGATATTCCCTGAATTTACAGAAGCCAGCCAGTTCCCTCAGCCTCACCATCATGGCCTTGCCGCTCAGGATCTGGTGGTGTGTTTCTGTGCTCTGAGAGAGGCCACAGTGATGTAGGCGCCTGCAGGAACCTCACAGAACCTCCTGACCTCCACACCAGGCCTCCCCAGTCATATTCATCTGGGTGGTGTGCACTGGAAGCGGCAGGAGTTGTGAGCAGAGATGGGGTTTGGAAGGGAAAAATTCACCCTAAGGACAATGCTGTCTCTCAGGCTCAGAAAATATTTCCAAAACTGCCATTCATCAAAAGCATCTCTATCTTCAATTCCTTATCTTGGAGTAGATTATTTGGAAAATACTTTAAAAACATGTTTTTGTGATGATTGCATTAAAGTGGGAAATTGGCTCTTAAAAAGTTCAAAACACTTGCCAAATATGCACCTGATTTGTTAGATTATTTATATTCACTTCACAGATATTTATGCATTGCCCAGGTTCAGAGGCTGAGCGCTGGGCCCAGTTCCAGGGTCTGCTTCAAGTCCCAGGCTGGAGACACAAGGATTGTGCTCCTGACCTGGCAAGTGTTTCAGTCCTGGGAAAGGAGGCCTGTGAGAGCAGGAGCCTGCAGAGGAGCCTGCAGAGGAGCCTGCTGCCTCATCATGTTTCACCCTCCCTCACCTAAGGTGCTGATTATGTGGGTTTGTATCACAGAATATTGTTCCCATCTAGAGATAAAAATTTGCAAATCATGATCTTATAGAAATTTTGAAAGCCATAAGAGAGAAGTAAATGCCCTACTGGAAAGCACATAAAGTTAGGCCAGAGGATGAGGTAGGATCAAGCTGTGCAGGACTATGACATTTTGAGATGAGATGGAGCAGAATAGCCGGTGGAGTGGAGTGAGGAGAGAGCAGGGTCAGGTCAGTCCAGAAGCGCGTTTCCAGGGAGGCAAGAAAGCCAGGGCGAGAAGGTCAGAGGGAGGTAGTTGCCTTTCATCTGAGAGTTTCTTGATGTCATCCTCATTCCTGAAGGATCATTTCATATTTATTTAATTCTGATGGACAATTCTCTTCCATCACCTAAAAATATTGGTTGAAACCAGAACATTTTGAGTATTATGGAGTCTTATTCAAACCATTTTCATTTTTTTTTTTTGCATTACTGGGGATTGAACTCAGGGCCTCACACATGTTAGGTTAGGGGGCTCTATCACTGAGCTACATCCCCAGCCCATAAACCCTTTTTCAGGAGAACATAATGCTGCCTAAAAATCTGTTTTGTTGTCAAATCTAAACGATATTTTAAGTTGCATCATCTAGACAAATATTTCTCAAATTTTAATGTGCATATAAATAATGTTAAGATGCAGATTCTAACTCAAGAAGTCTGGGTAGGGCCTGAGGCTCGGCATCTCAGACTTGCCCCCCAGAAATGCCAGTGCCTCTCATTTGCAGGGCATGTTAGAGTTGCCAGCCTCTCTGAAGTGTTTCTCCTTATTGGACAGTTTATCTCCCTGAGACTCGGCAATCTCATTTAAAACTCGTGTTCTGAGAGATTCCCTGCAGTCAGTCAGTCAGTCTCTCTCTCTCTCTCTCTCTCTCTTTCTCACCCTCGCTCTCTTTCACCCGTACACCTTTCTTCTTTGACCATCTCTAATGTCAGCATTTCTGCAGTGGTTGGCCTTTGTCTCTGCTCACTGTGAACACTATCCTTGGGAAATTTCAGCTGCTCAAATATCTTCAACTATTATTCAAGTACCACGAGTGGACTGGAGATGAGAAGACTGGGCTCTAGAATTAGAGACCCGATTCTAATGCCTGCTCTGTCACTAAAAGCATTGTGAATTTGCACAAGTTATAATTCCAAAGCTAGATTTCCTCTATGTAAAGTGAAGGATAATGAAATTAACAACATAATAGGTTGTTATTATATTCTTTTTGAAGTATAAGCTGATGAATAATTTCAAAGTGCTTTCCATATAATTGGAGATAGATTTAAATTGAAACTTGTAAGAAGTATAAAATCGTTTCCATCAGACAGGTGGGCAGACATTAACCATTTAAGTTCCTATAACCTTTGGTTGAACAGAATCTTCCATAATCTTAAACTTTGTTTCAAAACTCCCACCTCTCCTAGAAATAAGCCAATAAATCACTGCAGAGTTGTACTTTAAACTTTCTTTGCCAAACTTTGTTTCAGAATTCCTGTCTCTTTTAGGAAATATCCAATCACACAGAGTTGTGAACCCAAACCCCCACCAGTCAGGGCAAGGGGCAGGATCATATCAGCGATAAAAACCCAATTAGACTGCCTGCTCGGTATGCTTGCTTACAAGATTTTTGGTTCGTTGTACACCCTTCTACAGAAGTAAAAAGGTTTTGCCTTGCTGAGAGACTCCAGACTGTCTTGTTTTTATCACTGACTTGAAGTTGCATGCCCACCAGGCAAACAAAGCACAAGCTTGGTGTGCATGCCCTGCATGATCTCTGCTTGAATGTTGGCAGGCCCTAGAACATGAGTGATGTCACTCCTGTCATTACAGGACAAAGGAGAAGTGATATAATGTAAAGGAGATGTAAATGAAGACTTTAATCAGATTTGACTTTGTGTTCTTGGAAAGGGAGATCATCCTTGGTAGGCATGATATAATCAGCTGGGCTCTTTAACAAAGGGCTCAGTTATTTTCCTGACATTAGAGAGAGTCTCTTGCTAAAGGGAGTGAGCTGTGGAGAGTTATATAGAAAAAAAAGAATCGTGCAGACAATCATGGGAGCTTGGAAGAGGAGCCCCAAGCATCAGATAAGACTGGGAGCTTAGCTGACCCTTTGTTTGCGGCCTTGTGAGATCCAGCTTAGCTATGCCAAGGCTTAACCTACAGAAACTGTGAGACATGGACACGGTTCTAATTTCCTAAGTTGTGGTAATGTGTCAACCAGCAATGGGAAACTAATACAGACTTAACAAACTGTATTTGATGGGCTTGCAAATTCAAGTCAGTGATAAAAACAAGACACTCTGGAGTTGCTCAGCAATGCAAAACCTTTTTATTTCTGCAGAAGGGTATACAACCAACCAAAAGTTTGGTAAGCAAGCACACTGAGTGGGCAGTCTACTTGGGTTTTTATTTGTTTTCATTGACTGTGCACAGTACTTAGTACTTGTAACAGCACAAGGAAACTTGAAATGTAAGGAAATTTTATAGCACATGGTAACTTGATAGACATTTCCCCCCAATTGGATGATAGTCATAAAAATTTACACTACGTCATCTTAATGCCATGTGAATAAAATAAAAGATTAATGATGCTATGAGTAAACACTGCATTTTTTCTTTTCTTTTTATAGAAAATATGAGAAGTGTATTTTTTGAAGAGTCAGATAAGAAGTATGGAATATATCCCCAGCACTAGAAAATTAAAAATAATAACAAGAAAAATAATGGAGTAAAAATACAGGAAAAGTATTATAGAAGTGTGTCAAAAATAAGTAGTAAAATATTTTGTAATTTTCCAAATTCTATGATGTTTGTGGTATTTGTTTTCCAAAATTTTTAATTCCTTATAATTTTATTTCTTATTCTAAAAATTCTTTTGTGCCCATTTTAATTCATAATTTTGTAATTTTTAAAATAAAAGCTTATGAGTTTCAAGCCTTACAAAACATAAATTCTCCTCTGTACATAATCATAAAGCTTTGGAATTCAACCCTGGGGGGATAGGGAGGATGTGTGGAAAGTTCACTGAACTTGTGAACTTCTCCTGAGCTCTCTATTTGGCCTCGGGAGGGCGCTGTTACCTCATCAGGAAATAGCTTTTGGGTAGATCAGAGTAAACTCACAGAAGCCTTCCGTCCCTTACTTAAGTACAAGTAAGGAAACAGGCTTTTTTTCAGGAATTAAAGGCTATGAAACTGAATTTAGGAAGAATGAAAACTCCTTTCACCGGGGAAGCCCTCTGGTCATTGGAGCAACGCAGCTGTGTACTTGTGTGCCCTGAGTCCCACAGCGCAGGACTGAAGGCAACCACCTGAGTCCCGCAGATGAAGACACCAGGAGCTCGGCCTCGGGACTTCAGGAACGTGGCGCCTTCTGTGAAGACAAACAACACAGAGAAAGTAGTCTTCGGAAGGGCCTGGTTCCTGTAGAGAACTGAGTGGGCCTTTGTTTGTTTGCCATTTTGCAAAGGAAGGACTCTGGTTTCTGAAGGGCAGCATCACTATCCTAGAGAGCCAGGATTCTGGAGGGAATTGGGCTGCAGGATCCTCAACGCACTGGAGGAAGCTGCCTGCTCCCAGGTCAGTTGAGACAGTGATGGGCTGAGATGGCTTGAGGTCTGTATGAGTGAGTGTAAGCCAAATCAGATGTTTGCTCTCATCATTAATCTCTCTCAAGCAACTAGGACAACTGTTTTTTTTTTTCAAATGGCATTATCTACAGGTTATTTTAGCAAGTCTCATGACTTCAGTGGGCTGAATTCCTCTAATGAAGAAGCCTTTTCAAAGGACTTCAGCTCACTCACCACTAGGCTACATCCCAGGACCATTTTTTCTCTTCTAGTTGAATTTCTCTAATACCTGTTGAGTAGCCAATAACAATTAGTGATTCCTTAATCACCTTTTCTTATTTTCTGGCACTATTCTCACCGTGTCAGTAGTGAAAATTTACATCCTTCTGTAATGGACCATCTGATCTTCAGTGTCTGCAGATAACTTCATTTTCTACTTAGTGAAAATGCAAGGGTCCTCATTTTCCTCTTCATCTCCAAATCCATTAATAGTGAATTATTATTATTATTATTATTATTATTAATTTGCAGTGCTAGGGATTGAACCTAGGGCATTTGCATGCTAGACAAGCACACCACCACTGAGCTATACCTCCAACTCAGAGAATTATTATTAATCAGAGTCTGGGGCAAGAGCACAAACTAAAAATTATTATCATGTAAACTTCCCAAAATAGTTATTTTTAGACATTTAAAATAATCTACTAAAGCTGAAAAATGCAAATAATACCTAGTAATCCACAGTTTAAATAAAATCTATTCAAATAAAATGGAAATTTTATTTTAAATAGAAGTGTATTTTTATTTTTTTGTGGTACTGGTGCTTGAACCCAGAGGCATCCTAGTTCTGAGCTACACCCCGGCCCTTTTTTTTTTTGTCTTGAAAAAGGGTCTTGATAGGTTACTGAGAGTTTCTCTACACTGCTGAGGCTGTCTTAGAACTTGTGATCCTCCTGTCTCAGTCTCCCAAGTACTGGGATTACAGGCATGCATCACCACACCTGGCTAAAAATATTTTTATAAAAATAAAGCTATTTATAATTCTCATTTCTGTGTCTATGTAGTTGAAGTAAATAACCAGTATCACTCTATATGCAGGTTCAAGGTGTAAACACATACAATTTTAAAGCGATATTGTATAATGTTGCAAAGCTTTCCAGTCACCATGAACAACTGCTGCTTACACAGTGCTGATTTGTGAGCACCTTCAGGACCACAGGTGAATGCAAAAGAGAAGGACAGAGATCCCTGGCACCCTGGGAAGGATGCTTCACTGTGCAAGAATATGTTGCAGGCACAGCCTCTGAAAAGGAAGGCTGGGCTAATTAATTTTTCCATCTTTTTCCTAAAGCTCCTGAGATTCCAAATAAGGATTCCCCTCCTATGTAAAGAAGCAGCACAACCCCCAAAGGTTTCCTGATTTTCACTTTCAGCTTTTGAAAGAGCATTTTCCTTGAGCCTGAGGGTGTCAGGACAGAGGTTCTTTAAGGCTATGGACTGCGTCCACACACAAGTGACAGAGATGCCCTATTTTTTTTCTTTTTACTGTGTTTGTGATTTGCTGGCCCTGTACAATGTGGGGCTCTGGGCAGCGGTCCTCTTGCCAGAGTGTAAGGATGGTGCTGTGCACATACTTGCTCCTCTTCCACTATATTTAAAAAAAGGGCCACTTTTCAAGATCATATTTTTGCTATCATCACCATGCACTTCTCGCCTCCACAGAGGGGACATAGCACCACACCCTCCATTGAGTCTCCTCTTGTAATCGGAGCTGCAAGTCATGGTTCTGTGTTGGAGCTCATGTGGTATTTAAGGCACATGTTTATTAGGGAACCCTCCAGGCCTTCATTGCTAATGTTTTTCTCTCCTGCTACACCACAGATACTCTGAAGTAGGATGTTGTGTCTAGTTCATTTTACATTTTCCAAGTCTAGAAGATCTTAAATATATTGACTTAAGTGGATTGAATCACACTGGAGAGCCCATTTTTTAAGTTCATAGGTAAAACAATTGTTTTATATCATTACATAAAAAGTATTTATTTTCATAAAAAGCATATGAGCACTTAGGGTTCCAATTATGCTCCTCTCCATCCTGCAGACTCTTCTTGCCTTCATGTTAATCCACAGGTTCAGCCCTGGGACAGGACCCCTGGGCTGAGCTCTCTGTGTGGGCCGAGGGAGGGGTGTCCTTCCTTGGGGCTTTAGCCAACAGGAGACACCCCAGGCTCTTAAACTGAGGGACTGTCCTGAGGGATCTAGTAGCAAGTAGTTTTGACAGATCTGAGGGATTCTCCATGTGGAGATGAGGCCTAGAAACTGTAACAAGCAGAGAACGACGTGTGTGAGGACAAAGGAAGTCACCAACAGCACAGACCAAACCTGCATTTGCTGAATATGCCTTACAATTAGTAGCTCTGCCTTGTGAAGATCAATAATGGGGTTGGAGACTTTTCCCTGACTTGAGTTCTCAAAGTTTATGGCTATGATGTGTGTATCTAGATACGCTCTTACCATAAAACGTATCTGCATCATCACCTGCATCTCTTACAAATACTGCTGGATCAGAGAATCACAGAAAGCAAAAGGAAGATAAGAGAGTTCCAAAGAAGAGAAAGCAGAATTCTCTTTTATTTTTCTGACTTTTTAAACTTTAAACTGTTTAAGATTTCTGTATACCAGAGGAAAAAAATTTGAACTTTATTTCACAAGTGCAAAATGAATTCAAAACCATTTACTGCTATCTCTTCTTTAATATTCCTCCTGTCCCTTTCTGGTAGCTAGAAGAGAGACAAGGTATGAAAAATAAGGAGAATACAGAAGCAGAAAGGTAGTGAGAAAAGAGGTAAGAGAAAGTGAGAGGAAAAGAGGAGGACGGAAATTATAAAGAAAAAGAGATTTAGTAACTTCAGGGGATGAGACACAGGAAGCTTGTCCAGGATTAGAATCATAAAACCAAAATATATTTCCCAGCCGAGGTAATATGTAGAAATGATGTCTGAACTGATCCTAGTTCCCCCCGCACAATTTACAGTCTTATTATGGGAATTTCATCTATGTAAATATATTTTAAATTGATGCATGAAAATATTAAAATTATAGTTTTAAATCAGGTTAACCCCTTCTCTTTAAATGTTCATTATTTTCTCTCTCTCTCTCTCTCTCTTTCTTGATGTGTTCATGCTGTGTTGCCCAGGCTGGCCTCCAACTCCTGGGCCAAAAGGATCCTCCTGCCTCAGCCTACTGAGTAGCTGAGACTAAAGGCAAGCTCCTCCAAACCCACCTAAACTTTTATCATTTCTTTATGGTGAAAACTTTTAAATCCATTCCTCTAGCTTTTTGAAATGCACAGTACGTTATTGTTTTCTGTAGTCACCCGACTGCATAGTAGCACACCAGAAAGTTTTGCTCCTGACTGATAATAATAGTGCCCACTGATCTGCCTTTCCTACTCCTCCTCCCTCGATGGGGTCATTTCTTATATTTACCTCAAGTCTTCATTATTCTAGGAAAGTCCCAGTCCACATATTTTATGTATTCCAATAGTAAGAATTCATTATACACTTCATAACTGTATACAATTTCATAACATTTATTCATAAGAATTAATTAATTCGGTACTTCATAATATTTATGTTCTTATTACTTTGGGATGATTCTCACGGAAATTAATTCACAAGTCAGTAAAGATCCTGTGCTCTGGGTTTAATCCTGGGATGTTCTTTCTGTGTTGCTCCCAGGCTCTAGGACAGTGGAGGCAGTTCTCCTTGGGAGGAGCCCTTCCCCTTCCTGCTCTTCACACTCCCCACACCTCCAGGATTATCAGAAGTGAACCTCACCTAATAGAACAGTGATCTTCCTCCCTCTCCCCTCACCCACCCTACCTGGCTCCACCCAGATCCCCAGCCTGGCTCCGGCCTGAGGGAGGGGCTTCCTGCACAGAGGGCTGGGAGGGCTGGCAGGTCCCTGAGCAGGGCTTGTGGGTGGGGCTGACTGGTTGCCTGAGGAGGGACAGTTCCAGAGCCAAGTCCTCACACCTACTGCCCCGGGGTCTGGTTGAAAAATCCATCTCACACCAGAAGTCATGGAGAGGCTGCTGGGCGCTCTGCTGGGGCTCCTGTGCACCCGGCTTTGCTGTGAGTTGGGCTCTCCTGAATTGTGGGTCTGACCAGATTTCTGGCTGCAGCGCGTGGAGGGAGGGAGCTGAAGGAGCTCACAGCCTCTGGACTGTCTATCCTCCTAATCCACGGGGCAGCTTCAGGGCGAGGTGGGTGTGGCGGTGACCCTCACCTGTGACTGTATCTCTGTGTCTCATCAGGTGTGAGAGGGCAGCAGGTGGAGCAGAGTCCTCCAGCCCTGATCCTCCGGGAGGGAGCCAATTCCACGCTGCGGTGCAATTTTTCTACGTCTGTGAGCAATGTGCAGTGGTTTCGCCAAAATCCTGGGGGTCAGCTCGTCAACCTGTTTTACAATCCTTCTGGGACGAAGCAGAAGGGAAGACTAACGTCCACGACAGTCGCTAAAGAACGCCGCAGCTCCTTGAGCATTTCCTCTGCACAGACCACAGACTCCGCCGTTTATTTCTGCGCAATGGTTGCACGGTGCTCCCCGGGCGCCTGCAGCTGCTGCACAAACCCTCAGCAGTTGCACCCAGCGCTGGCGCAGCCCAGGGAGCTTCAGGAGGCCCCAGGGCAGAGCGTGCACTGTTCTTTTGCCCAGGTCTGTGCTTCTTGCCTACATTGGCAGTTTCACAATGTACACTCCTTTTGAAATTTAAATTTCCAAGATCATGGTAATTTGAACTCAGTGGTAGAGGTCCCCTGAGTTCAATCACTATTACAAAAAAGAAAAAAAAAGAAAGAAAAAATAAGAAAGAAAGAAAAGAAATTTGAGATGAAAACTGACACATCACAGCATTTGCGATGTCAAAAAATAGACTTTGTATTCCTGCCTTCATACATTCTAACAAGTCTAGTGACACAGAGACATATTTAAAGAAACGAGTTTTAAAAATAAATTAGAATTGTGCAAAAGTTAAAAAAATCTCCTTTCTCAAAAATTTTTGCCACTTCCTCAAAAACCTTTCTTTTAAAACATCACTCCCAAACCACAGGATACTGGAATGCATATTAACAGTACTGGAAAATGAACCCTTTAGAATGTCTCAGCTGATAGATTTGGATGGTCAGCACCATTTCTTGAGACAATTTTTTCTTTCCCTGTTGAATTGTCTTCCATATTTGTAGAAAACTAATATTTTCTACATTTGCACATGTGTGCAAATCTATTTAGGTAATATCTACTTGCTTTTCTACATTGATACAATATCTACATTGATCTACATGTCTTATTGTCAGCAATCCCAAAACTGTTTGAATCGATGGACTTTATAATAAGTCTTGGGAGGTAAGTTCTCCAAAATCATTTCTTTTAAAAACTGTTGTGGCTATTCAAGCATATTTTTATATACATTATAGAATCAGTTTATTAATTTCTACACAAATATGTTGCAATTTTGAGTGATATTGAATTGAATTTATAGAAAAATTTGGGGAACCTAAAACTATTGAGTCTTCTAATTCATATATATGACAGATCTTTCTAATTATTAAACCTTCTTTAATTTTTGTCACTATTGCTTTGAACTTTTCTGGAAAATAATTTCAGATATGTTTTAAAAATAAAAAGACAAGCCAGCAACTAGAAGAAACTATTTGAAACACATATATATGTGTTTTATATAAATTATTATATAGATATTATATATTGTTCAATAAAAGAGGACAGAGCCAATTTAAACATGGGAAAATCTTAGAGCAGACTCATCATAGAAGATCTATAAATGACCAATAAGCATGTGAAAAGCTGCTCTACAAAATATGAGCCATGAGCCACATCCAGCCTCTCACCTATTTTTATAATGTTTTCTGAAACAAGGCAATGCCATTTGTCTCTGCATTGTCCGTGACTTCTTTCTTATTGCAATGGCAGAACTGAGTAGTTGTGACAGAGACTGAATGGACCACAGAGCTAAGAATATTTACTATTATACCCTCAATGAAAAACATTTCTTGACCTCTTATCTACATCATTAGTCATCAGGGAAACACAGGGAATAGCATAGTAATATATGACTATCCACCCATTATGTTGATGAAAAATAAATGACTATATCAAGTGACAAAGGTGTAGAACAATTACCTAATTTAGAATCCATTTAAGGACATGTTCTCTTCAGTGTGAAGGGCTCACCCTGACCTGATGTTGATATCATGGGAGGAAGGAGAGTCCATGCAGAGACTCAGTCTGAGGAGCAGTGTGGGCTTCTGAAGGGGCCCCCCGGGCAGGGGTGATGCACATTTCACATTTATTGCAGTGGCCCTGTTCTTTCCTGGTATGTGGAGCATCCCAGCCAATTCCTCCAGACCCACCTGAGCACACCTGGTAGAGGCACCGAGTGTCCGGTAGCTGATCTCACCAATGGCAAAACCTCCTTCCATCTGAAGACATCGTGGGCCCCAGGGAAACACTCGACCATGCCCTCCAGTGCTCTGCTGGACAGAGTGTGAAGGAGCTGCTGGAAATTGTTCACTGTACCTCCTTCTATGACCACAAGAGGGCGATGCTGCTTCAGAGAAGGTTAAAGTTTGTCTCTTACACATATGCATCAAGTAGCCAGAGATCATCCTAGAAAAATCCAGTAAATTATTATATGTTACTCTGTTTCAGTTTATTTAGATATGAGATATATATCTATCCATCTACCTGAATAGTATCTGTTTATCTGCCTCATAGGGTTAAATATTTGACTTTGGAAGGGAATACTACTTTAAAGCACATGTTGTCCTCCAAGGTCAGGGCCACATTAATTTCTCTAATATAAATTTCTTATATTATCATCTACACTTTTTAAATCGCCAGCCACACTGATTTAACCTGTGCCTAGAATTCTCTGTTCTTTCTTTTAACTGTGAAATCTACTCATGGTTTAAGTACTGGTTCGAGCCCTCCTGCCTCAGGACCCTTCTCTGAAGCAGTCCAGAAGGAGAGCTCCTCCCTTTCTCCTTTACTCCTGTTTAGACACACTGGTCTCTTTGGTAGGTTTTCCTCTGCTGTCCATGAGTACTGGGACTGGGTCTTTAGTTAGTAAGGCATAAGTACTACCTGTCTACTAGGCGTTAACAGGCACTCAGTAAACAGGCAGCAGTCACTTTGTCCTCAGTTTCACTTCCAGGGATTCAGGTTCCTGCAGCAGATCTTGGTCTGAACATATGAAATGGAAAATTCATGAATAAGCAATTAATAAATTTTAAATTGCCACCATTCTGAGAAGCGCAATGAGATCTCCTGCCATCCTAGGGCATCCCACCCAGGACGTGAATCATCACTTTGTCCAGGGCATCCGTGCTGCATATGCTACCTGTCCCTCTGTCACTTAGAGCCATCTCTGTTATCAGAATGACTATCCAAGTATCATAGTGTTTGTGTTCAAATAACCCTTAATAAGGGTCCCAAAATGCAAGCGCAGTGTTTCCTTTAAGGGAAAGGTGAAAGTTTAATATAGTTATGTATGTATGGGGGAAAACATAATATAGAGAGAGTTCAGTACTTTCTGTGGTTTTAGGCATTCACTGGGGATCTCAAAACCTTTTCCCCACAGATAAGGAGAGGACTATTGTATACTGAATACACATCTAAATGAATTGAGTAAATGAAAAATATACACCCCAAAACGTAATTAGCAACCAAAAACCCCCAGGACATTGGAGTAGAATGGGATTAGATAGCCTTAGGAAAGTAGACCATCGTCTCTTATTGGTCTGTGATGATGTTTCTTTCTTGGATTGGACTTCAAATGATACAACAAAATCTTCTCCATACTTCAAAAAAACAAACAAATAAACAATGTCTTTCTTATGTTCTTTAACTTCTATTATTTACAGTACAGACCATTCTGACTCTTTGGGTGATTTTATACTTTATCCTCAATTTCTGCCTCTATGTCCTTCTGGTGTGAACACCTAGAGACAAATTAATTCTTCATAATTCATATTTTCCCATGAAATAAACTGTGAAAAAAATAGTAAAGGTTTATTCAAACTCAGGATCAGAGCTACTAAACATGCTGCTGTCCTTGGTGGCCAGAGCCTGAGACTTCAGCGGCGTTTCTGTCTGGCTTGTCCATTTGAAGAGCAAAGCTCCTCCAGGGCTCCTGATTCCTCTTCCCCAGGCATTTTCTTTCTTTCTTTTTCTTTTTTTTTTTTTTTGCAGTACCGGGAATTGAACCCAGGGGCATTTTTTTTTTTTTACCTCCGAGCTACACCCCCAGCCCTATTTTTTATACTTTATTTTGAAACCGGGTCTCATGAAGTTGCGGAGGGCCTCACTAAGTAGCTGAGGCTGGCCACGAACCCAGATCCTCCGGTCTCCGCCTCCTAAGTACTGGGATTACAAGTGCGTGCCACCACTCCCGGCTTGGCATTTTCTTAGAAATAGTTAACTTACCTGATCCATGCTTTATATGAAATACAAAAAAGAAAACTGACCTTGATCGAAATACCTTCTATTTTTCTTTTTTTATGCAAAATGATAGCTTTTTTAATTGGCTTGACTATAGTTAATCATTTCTTCTGTGTGTGTATATATATTTATACATAGTAAAATATCACTTTGTACACTAGTATATTATTGTATACAATACAAAAAATCATTATTGGTTATATGTATTATGTATTTTTTTACTTTGCATGTCTTTAGTTTTGCAGACTTTATTTATGGAGTGCACGCATGTGCCCTATTTATGAACTAGATATGTGATATCTTTGGTATCAATTGTTTTTACTTATTTTCTTTTTTTAAACATGCTTTTATTGGTGCATTGGAGTCGCACATCACAATGAATATCTATTTGATGTTAACATACATGCACACAGCTCTTAGTGTCCCCCCAGCCTCTCCCCACATATATGAAGTACCGAGAATGATGTTGGTATATTGTCACATGTACATATTGTTTATGATAGTAATTCCACTGATTCACTTCTTTCTTGCCCTTCCCCTTCCCTTGTACCAATTCCCTTGCCCCACTGAGGGTTCTCCATTATCAACCGGAGTCCCTTGTGTGTCCCCACTACTCCCTAGGGTGCACATATTAATGAAAACATATGTCCCTTCTTTTTTTGTGATTGGCTGATCTTGCATAACATAATGTTCTCCAGATCCTTCCATTTGCTTGCAAATGATGTTATTTTGTTCTTCTATATTGCTGAGTAGAATTCCATTGTGTTATGAAAAATATGGGTACATCTAATAGTGTAATAAAATTTAAGTCCCCTAAGGACAAAGGATCATATATTCTCTATGTTTCGATTCATGATACAATCTTGTAGTGTAGTCCTATGTCCATTGTGTGTCCTCAATAAATTGCATTTATATTTATATTAAAATACAATGCCCTATTTAGGCTAATCATGATGCTTCATGGAATTCCCTCTCTTCCATCATTGTAATTTGATGGGATTTCCTCTCTTTCACTGTTGTAAAATCAGGTGATTTCTACTAACATACCCATCTGCCCAAGTGTGTGATTTTCAGTACTCTAGGAGGTGTGAGGAAAGGGCAGAAGGGGATTGGCAGAGAGAGGCTTTAAACTGATCCCTCTCCATGTGTAAGGAGGGGACTTCTGATTCCCAATGGTTGTATTATCAGCGATTCTCAATTTGGACAAAGTGGGGAAGTGCTTCCTTGCCAGAAAGTTTTAAGTAAAAGCTCTTGTGAAGGGCGGAGCCTGGTGGAAGAATTAAAGTGGGTGTGAGTCTAGAGTCAGAGCACCAGCTGTCTGGGGAGACCAGGAGACCAGCCAGGTTCTCAGTGAGCTCTGGCTCCAGGAGGATGGACGGGATCCTGGGAGCATCACTTTTAATTCTAGGCCTTCACCTAGCAGGTGAGTTGTGGAGAAGAAACCCCAGGATATGTCATTACCTGGGGAGAATTGAGAAAATTGGGATATAGACAAAGTCATGCAGGTAGAAAAATGAAGAATAAAATATAAAGTTGGGGCTTAATGACTTTTCGTATCTTTCCAAGCAGAGGTGAGTGGCCAACGGAAGAACAGTGACCAGCAGCAGGTGAAACAAAGTCCTCAATCTCTGACAATCCAAGAAGGAGAGACGTCAATTCTGAACTGTTCTTATGAGTACTATTATGAGTACATCACATGGTACAAGCAAGTTCCTGGTACAGGCCTTGCATTATTGATAACCACATATTTAGCTAGGAATGAAAAGCAGGTTGGAAGATTCACAGTCTTCTTCAGTAAGAGCGACAAACACGTCTCCTTGCATATCGGAGCTTCTCAGCCTGGAGACTCGGCCACCTACTTCTGTGCAGCGAGCACACAGTGCTCTCCATGCACCTGCAGCCTGAACTCAGTCCTGCAGCTGAGGCTCCAGCAAAATCCGGCTGCAGAGCTTAGACTGGCAGAGATGAAGACCAGTTCTCATTTACACAAACAGGTGATGAAATAAACATAGAAACTTACTCATGTGGCATGAAAGGTGGCTAGTAAAGCAAATAGAAGAAACATAGCTTAATGAATGACCAACCTGTAATGAAGTTTTTATAATAAATTATTTGAGATTGTCAACACCCTCCAGTTAGTTGTGGGGCAACTGGAACTGTTATACATTGCTGGTGGAATGCAAATTGGTGTGGCTACATTGGAAAGCACTTAGCAATTTATTGTAAAATTAGTTTGCCATATGACCAGAAATTCCATTCTTAGATATTCATCCAAAGGGAACAAAAATGTATATTCACCAAAGACTTTTGTTTATAGTAGTTTTATTCATAATAGCTCCACATTCCCAAACTGGAAATAACCCAAATATCAATTAACTGGTGAATAGAAATGTGAATTGAATATATTTGTAATGGAATACTACACAACAATAAAACGGGTTAAGCTAGTGATACAAATAACACATGAAGGATTTAAACTTTCATGTCTCATTTGGTGAGTGGATATATATTCTGGGTTACATCTATACTATGGCAAACTATTCCTCAATGAGAAGGGATGGACTGTTTATACACCTCAAAGATTACAAAATGCACAATTCCATTTAAACAACATATATTATATCTATATCTATCAATCTATCATCTATCTATCATCTCTCTATCTATATGTATGTATCCCCCTAGCCCTTTTTATATTTAGTTTTTTGAAATAACGTCTTGCTAGGTTGCGGAAAGTCTTGCTAAGTTGCTGTGGCTGGGTTTGAACCTTCAATCCTCCTGTCTCAGCCTCCCAAGTACTGGGATTATAGATGTGTGTCATCTCACCCAGCTTTATATAAAATTCTCAAGTGGCAAAATTATAGAGACATAGAAAAGGGCAATGGTAACCAGGAATTATGAATGGGGAGGGTAAGAACAGGAAGTGTTTTGGGAGTGATGGAACAGTTCTGGGTCCTGATTGCCATGGTTGGTACACACACCTATACGTGTGACAAATGTTCATGGAATTATATACACCCACACAGAAAAGAGTATGTAAAACTCGAAGTCAGAATCCTATTTGTACTTTAATAAATAGTATTATGTCACTATCAACTTTCTGGTTTCAAGGGTGGCACATGAGGAAAATGGTCCATATGCATGATGTAACCGTGTTATCAGTGGAGAAAGCTGGATGTGCAAAAGAACTCTGTATTATTTTTGCAACTCTTTTGTGAGTCTAAAATTATTTCAAAATAAAAGATAAACATGTGAAATAACTAGATTCTTAAGCATTGCTAGTTGGAATATAAACCAGGCAATCACTTTAGCAGATTTTTATAAAATCAAACATATATCTACAGGCTGGGCGTGGTGGCGCACGCTTGTAATCCCAGTACTTTGGGAGGCGGAGACCAGAGGATCTGGGTTCGCGGCCAGCCTCAGCTCGTGCGCGCGCACGCTCTCTCTCTCTCTCTCTCTCTCTCCCTGTCTCTCTCTCCTTAGTGAGGCCCTCCGCAACTTCGTGAGACCGGTCTCAAAATAAAGTATAAAAATAGGGCCGGGGGCGTAGCGCAGAGGTAGAACACCCCTGTGTTCAATCCCCGGTACCGCAAAAAAAAAAAAAAAAAAAAACATATATCTACCATAGCACAAGGACTCTACTTATAGGCATTTCCCCCAGGGAAAATATATGTGCATAAAAAGAGTTGTTTAACAATGTTCAGGTCTGGGGACTTAGCCCAGTGGTAGAGCACTTGTCTAGCATGCACAAGGCCCTGGGTTCCATCCCCAGCTCTGCCAAAAAACAAACAAACAAGTTCATAGCAGTTTTCTTTTTTCTTAATAGGAATGAAGTAGAGTAATTTTTCACAAGATACAGATAAAATCAATTTTCCTGTATACATTCAATGGAATATTAACTATAAAATGGACTGAACCATTAATACACATCATAATAACCAAAAAGTCTCAATCACATTTCTAGCAAAACTGCCAGACTTGAAATAGTGCATGCTATGATCCCATTTATGGGAAATTATAGAATAGGAGAACTAATGCTTGGATAAACCAAACAGGATAGTGGTCACATCCATGGGTTGGGACTTGATGGTTGGGCACAATTTACTATTTATTTTAATGTACAGTTTATTCCTCAATAAAAAATAAAGGTAAGTACAGAGGTTAATCAAATAGGAAGCAAAAACAAAACAACAAATGGGGAAATTCAATGCTGAATATTTTTGAAGAAATAAAAAAAACACAAGTATTTTTTAATGTTTACAAAGGGAAAAATAGAAAATAGTTAATGTGGTAGTCTGAATATGCTGTGCATGTTGTAATCCCCAGTCTGTGAACATGTTACCTTACATGGTGTATTAGTGTCCTAGGGCTGCCATAGCACAGTACCAGACTGGGTGACCTAAAACAACATCCAAAAGGAAGGTGCTGGCAGATCAATGTCCCTTTGGAATTCTCCAGGGAAAGTCTATTCCAACCTCTCTGCTATCTCTGGTTGTCTCAGACTTGTAGATGGTAATGTCCTCTCTGTGTCTCCTCCCATCATCTTCCCTCTGTGTTTGTCTTTTCATATGACACTCTTTTTATAAAGGCACCAGTCTTGTTGGAGGAGTGTCTGCTCTAGCGAAACCCCATACAAATTAATTACACCTACAACAGTTGTATTTCCAAATGATATCACATTAAAAAAGATTAGAAATTAGTACTTAAGAATTTGGGCAGACACAATTCAACAGAAGAGATTATGGCAAATGGGGCTTTGCAGGTGTGATTAACTTGAAGACCTTCAGACCGGGAGGTTATCCTGGATTATCGAGGTGGACCCATATTAATCATAAGGATCCTAAGAAGACAGAAAAGAGAATCAGAACAAGAAAAAAGTGATTTAATGTGGAAATGAGGACAGCCTCTAAAAGCTGGAAAGGCAAGAACACAGGTGATCCCTTTCAGAATGAAGCTGACCTACTAGAACCCTGACTTTAGTCTAATGAAACTGATTTTGGACTTACGACCTCCAGAATTCTAAGAGAATAAAGTTATGTTGCTTTGTGCAACCAAATTTATGATAATTTCTCAAAGGAAACTAACAAAACAGTAGTTTAAAAGACTGAAATGCAGGCATATCTGCAGCAAAAATTAAAAATTTATAAAGAGAAAATCATATACAATTTGAACCAATCAATTTAAAATTCTTAGAAGAAATGACTTGATTAATATATATATATGTACATATGTATACATATATATATGGTATATATCTATTATATACCATGAAAAGAATCTGAAGAAGCAGAGAAATTACATAGATGTATAGTCATTAAAGTTATTTGATAATAAGAAATAAAAATCCCCAGAGAATTTGTAATAGGTGAATTTTTAATCTGTACATATGCCTGACCACAAAATTTAAAAAAAAAACATGTTCTAGGATATATTTGTAAACTACACAACCAGAAAAATATTAAGAATTAAATGTAGACAAGGAAATTTTGTAAATAAAGAAAATCTTTAAAATCTGTAAAAACAGATAAAGATATAAAAGGTAATTTAATGAAGAGGAAAAAGAAATGGTCCGTGAGGTATAAAACATCAACTTCCACAGCTTTCAGAGGAAATTAAGGTAAAAGAAATTGCTGTGTTATTTCTATCACATAAACAAAATCAAAGTCTGATAACACCAAGTGTTGACAAGAGTACCGGGAGATGGGTTGTTATATTCTTCCAGATGTAGAAAAACAACCACCCAGAAAACCATTTATACAACCATGCAGGAGAACAATTTGTCTAAACTAGTTAAAAATACACGTCTAAAAGTTCAGACATTCTAATTCTTGTTATCTATATTAAAGAAGTTTAAGTATGTTAACAAGGAGGCATTTGCAAAAATGCAGCAATATTTAAAAAAATAAATAGAATCAATCAGTAGTATTACTCCACTATTCATTCACACAGTGAAAATACATAACCATTTCAAACAAAGAAGTGATTTCATACGTATTTTCATAGATGAAGCTTAAAAATATGTCAAATATAAAAAGCAAATATCAGAATGTTATATACAACATGGAAATACATAAGAGAAATCTCAAAATACAAACACAATAAAATATATTGTTTGGTGATACTTATCTATAAAGGTAGAATTTGAAACACCTGTATGAAATCTTCCCAACAGTGGCTACTTCTTTAGAAAGACAAGAAAGGACCAGGGGATACTACTTTAGTCTATGTGTAATGCTTGAGAAAAGGTGAAGAGATATACAAGTGTGGAGGATATATAGCAAAGTTAAATATGTGTTTGCTTTTTTGCTGGGTGGAAAGGTGTCTGCTATACAGTTTTCTGTATTTTATATGTAAGAATTATATAATAAATATGAAAATTTAAGTAGATGACAACAACCACAATTTTTAATGATCTCTACCAGTCGACAGAATAGAGAAGAGAATCCTTATTGCCTGCCACTTTGCAACGTGTATTCCCTGGAAGTCACCATAAATGCCAACAAAAATCTCATTGAGAAAATCTGCCATTGTGTTTATGAATTAAAAGGTGTTCAGCCAGTGTGGTGGAGTGTTCCCCTAGGTGGATCTTCTCTGCCTCAGGAGGATCTCTTGAGCCCAGGGGGTCTGAGGCAGCCTGGGCAATGTAAGGAATTCCTGTCTCAAAATAAGTAATGGATGTTCAATATGAAATATTCAACCCAGAATCTCCCTTCCCCAATGCACAATTGATAGCTTTTCAGTACACAAAACAAGAAAGTGAAAAAGGAAAATCAAATCAATTGGCTCTGGCAATAGCAGATGTTCCATAAGATGTCAGTATATGGACCCCCCTCTGTCTCTCAAAGATTGTTTTACTTTCCTTTCTAGTTTGAAAAGTTGGATAAGGAATTTGGAATAGTATTCATATATGATTGGAGTAGCTTTCATTGGACTAAAATACACAAAAATAATACAATAGAATACAATACAATATAGTACAATACAACGCCTAGGTTGGAATTTGTGGCCAGCACTAGAGCAGAGGCATCTGTGAGGATGTAAGATGGGGGAGAGCTGGGAAGATCTGGGAATCTCAGTAAAAATTTTGTGGCTTCATATGGTAAGTGAGTTTGGGCATTTTGTAAAGGAACCAAGAAGAGTCTGAGGACAAATAGAATTACTCAATTAATTCTATGGGTTTCTTTATGGGGCAAACTAAACTTGGAGATTTTTAAATTATCCATCTCCTTCAAATACCTCCTTATATATTAAACTCTATCATTTACCAGCTATTATCTGTCATTTTAATCACAAAAAAGGGCAAAACAGTGTTAAAAATGGGACAAATTTTCCAACCAAGGTGTCACAGCACATTCACACGTGACCCACCCAGAAACCAGATTTCAGAGGCGGCTGCTCATGCTGCGGAGGGGCCCTGCACCTGTGCTGTCGGGAGCACAGAGCAGACAGTGTCAACAAGAGGGAAACCCTGTCCTCACACTGCTCCCCAGGCTGCTTGGGCATCATGGTCTCCATCTGCTTGGACACGAATCCTGTAAAATTGCAAGCCAGGGCATCAGCACTCAGAGGTGAAATGGGACAGAGCAGTAGATCTCACAGGATCAGAAACTCTTCCCTGCACCACTCATTGGTCTGTTATTTAAACCTGTATAAAAGAACAGGAACAATTTTTAAAGAACTTCTCTGGATTTTCTATTCTCATTGCCTTTTGGTCTCTTTATATTAATCCACCCATTAAAACAATGAAACCAAATGGAAGATTAACAGCTGTGTTCCACACCATCATATGAAACATACAAAAATCCATCCATCAAGTTCTGTGGTGTCAACATGCCCCTAAGCACTTGCAGCCCATCTCTGTCACATTCTGTTAGGGTGGATTTTTGTGTGTGTGTATGTGGTACAGGGGATTGAACCCAGGGGCATTCTACCTCTGAGCTACACCTCCAGACCTATTTTATTTCTTATTTGGAAATAGGGTCTCTTCTCACTAAATTTCTGAGAGTCTCACTGAGTTGCTGAGACTGGCTTTAAACCTATAATCCTCCTGTTCCAGCCTCCAAAGTAGTGGTATTACAGGTGTGGGCCACCACACCCTGTAGATTTTTTTTATGCTACTAGAGATTGAACCCAGGGGTGTTCTACCTCTGAGCTATACCCCCAGCCCTATCTTATTTGGAAACAGGGTCTCACTAAGTTGCAGAGGGCCTTGCTAAGTTGCTGAGGCTGGCTGTGAACCTGCAATCTTCCTGTCTCAGCCTTCCAAGTACTGGGATTACAAGCATGTGCAACCATGCCTGGATTGTTGAAGTGAATTTTAACCTGGTGTCACAGAAGTATTCAGGCATGCTGATTAGGAGATTATTTTACAAATAAAAATATACATAGATCATAAGTGAAGCTGAATACTTGAGATCAATGGGATGGAAGATGTGATACCAAGATGATTCTACAAAACAGGATATAAAATGTATAATTCCTTTCATGGAGGCAGCAGGAAGGAAGCTACTCATCCTTTTAAAATATAGCAAATAAAAATGTAAGATTTGGAAAAAATAATATTTTATTTGTTATAATTTCACAAAACATAAACAATTGAACAGCTGCTATATGTCAGAAGGACTAACTTTTATCATTTGACTTAGAAGTAGCTTTATTGATCGAATTATTTAAATAGGTCCTAGAACTAGGAAAGAAGAAAGAGATGCAGTAATTGTTTTGGTTATGCTTGCCTTCCACAGAGAAAGCAATGACCGGTGAGGGTTTTTCCTTCTCTTAAATGTTATTAGATTTTGGATGGAGAAAAGTGACTAAATGTTAATTTAATGGCCAGTAAGTAGATTACAAGGAGAGTCCAGGACTCATAATAAATTTTAGACCAAACTCTTCCACTGAATAGCACCAAAGTGTGTCAACTAGTTCAACCTGCAGTGCCCTCAGCTCCCACCCTCAACACTACCTGCATTTCTCATGCCACCTTTTTAAGATTTGCTGAACTTAATGACTAGAGAAGGAGGAGTAGACACCGTGACAGTTAGTGGTGACTATACTTTTTTCTCATCTATGCACAGACCTTGTGGTCCATGAACCCCACATCCTGGGAGAGTAGCATGAGAACAAAGGAGGTACTTATACATACTGCCAAGCTCTCAGAGACACTCAAATCTGAGCCTGAGGCAGATAAAAAAAAAAACACATTGATGCAGAGGGATGTGTGCCACATGTTGCACTCCAGCCTGCTGTGGGTACTGGTGGCCTTCGCCTGCTCTGGTATGAACGGTTCAAGCACCGTGAAGGACGTTTGGGAAGAGAAGACAGCGCGCAGGCACATGGTGCTTAACATGGACTCGGAAAGAGAGGGGACTGGGGAAAAGCAAGCAAACTGCGATTTTAGTGTGGTTTGGTTTGGAGTCCTAGAATAGTCTAATACTCAGAGGATCAGCTCTGTTTTCTGGTTGTTCCCACAGGATCCAGTGTGCTCCTGAAAGTGACTTAAGTCCAGTCAGCCACATCCTGTCAGGCGGAGGAAGTGGTCATCCTGAATTGTTCATACAAAAAGAGAGAGAGAGAGAGAGAGAGAGAGAGAGAGAGAGAGAGAGAGAGCATATGGCCTTTTTTGGTACAAACAACTTCCCAGTGGAGAGAACATTTTCCTTAGTGGTCAGACTTCTGCTGTTCAGAATGAAAGGAAGGTTCACTATTCTATCCAATTCCAGGGAGCAGCTAAATCCATCAGCCCCACCATTTAACCCTTATAGCTAGAAGATTCAGCAAAGTATCTCTGTGCTATATGGAAACCCATAGTGTTTGAATTGACACTAAAGGCTGAACAAAAACCCAGAAGCTCCATGTGAGATGGGCCCCTGCCACCAGGGCCCAGCTGAGATGCACCTGCAGATCCCAGACCACAGGAGCGACTGTGGTGCTTAATCTGTGGTCTGGGCCAGAAGATTTCATTCTCAGTAAAACCTGCTTCTGTCTTTTTTGGAAACAGATGTCAGGATCAACTTTCTTCTCATGCATTCTGTTTTGGGGGCTTTGAGTTGAAACTAGATCATAAAGAAAATGTGTAAAGTTGTCTGAAGTTAAAAACTTGCCCCACAATAATTTTCGGAGTCAGTTTCACTTAAAGATGCTCACAGCACAAATCTGGTCTAGCTCTCTGGAATAGCGATGAAAATTACTTCCTTAGTCCTTTCCCCTGAACATCTGTGTTAAGTACAGTGAAGCAGAACAACCATGAGTGATGCAGGAAAGAGATCACAACTAATCCCGGAGCAAGTCCTGGAGCTTGTGGTGGCGTTACTGCAAAGCTCTTGTCTTTGCTTCTGGTTTTGAGCCTAAATTTACTGACGTTAGGCCAAATTAATATTTGGGAAGGAAAGTCAGATGAAGATAAGAATTTGGATGAACCATGACTTCTAAGAATATAGTGGAACACATGAGGACAATTGAAACCTCCAAGGACAAAGTAAAACAGGTCTGTCCCTCGCCTCCTTTAACATTGTTGACTGGAAGACTAAGTAGTGTCATTTGCCATCATGCTACACACAGACTTGGCCCAAGACAAAGAGAGGCTCAAGCAGGAGGTGTGGGGGAAAGGGAAGGGGCTGTGACCAACAGTAAGAGGAGCTGGCAAGTCAGTGGCAACACGTGTGAGCTGCCCAGTGCCTGCGTTCTGAACCTGCAGATCAATAAGTTAGGGTGATGCATCACACCTGCCTCCCCAAATTGTACAGTTTCTTTTGTGCCCAACACTAAACCAGAAGCAGGTTCTGAGAAATGTATTTCCAGCTAGTTCAGCTGAGATAGTACAAAGACACCACAGTATCACCCTGTCAATTGGCATCCAGGAGCACCTCCTTTAATGCCACTTACTGTTCAAATATAGAAAACAGAAAAACCATGCTTTCAGGTAATATGATACAACTGTTCCTCACTCTACCAAATACATGCTAACCCTCTCCCCAAAGAGGATAGAAAGTTCAATTATACATCTGTGGGCGATGATCATGCCTCTTCTAGTTGAATCACACTCTACCATTGATGTCCTATAGCTTAACTGCTAAGATATTATGAGGTACAGGATTAGCTCTCATCAGCACATCATATGCTACTATGTGCAGGCAAATAGGAGGAGAGTAAACCATGGTTAATACATACATAAATTTATTCATAAAAGAGGCAAAAGAAATCTCATAATTGTTATAGTCCATGTTTTCATAGATGGTCATGTGATTGTAGCCGGTGTTTATAACTACCAATTCTTCTACCCATTCCATAATCTTTTTTCCCTCTTTATTGTTTTAGGGGTTTTGTGTATGTGTGTGTGTGTGTGTGTGTGTGTGTGTGTGTGTGTGTGTTGCTGGGTATTGAACTCAGGGGCATTCTACCTCTGAGCTATACCCCAGCCCTATTTTATTTTTTATTTTGAAACAGGATCTCACTAAGTTGTAGTCAGGAGCAAAGCTATGTGGAATGCCAGAAAGCTGAATAAGGAATTCTGTAAGTCCACCACTCTGGTTCTGGCAGGAGAATTATAGGAAGGCAAGTCCACATCCAGAGTACCTACTTATGTGAAAACAACAACAACGATAAAATTACATAACAGTCAAATAAAGTTCATAAACTATGTTCTGAGAAACAACATTAAGAATAATGCCTCACTTCTTATTAGATGCCATAGAAGTCAACAAGGAAAAATCATTTAAAAACTTATTAGAGGAAAATAATTCAAATGTTCAAACTATCTTCCTATGAAAATAAAATATATTTTAATTGTATTTGTTAAAAATTACTCTTAATCCAGAGTACAGAAGCACTGGCCTGTAGTCCCAGCTACTTGGGAGGCTGAGAAGGAAGGACTGCAGGTTCAAGACCAGGCTGGATAACTTAGCCAGACCCCATCTCAAAGACAAAAATATTCTTAAGGTAAAAAGTCCATTTGCAAAATGGAAAACTATATTTGTAATATGTTTTTCTTTTCTTTGTCGGAGACAGGGTCTTCCTATGTGACCCAGATTAGCTCTGAACTCCTGGGCTCCAGGGATACACCTGCCTCAGTCTCCTGAGTAATTGGGACAATAGGTGTCCACCATGGAACATGCTCTGTAATACTTATATTTGAAAAAGGATTCAAATGTAGAATATATAAAAATTTCTTAAATCAATAAGAAGCAAAAATGGTGAATACTTAGACACTTCAGAAATATGACACTCAGGCCGGGCGTGGTGGCACACGCTTGTAATCCCAATACTTTGGGAGGCGGAGACCAGAGGATCCGGGTTCGCGGCCAGCCTCAGCTCTCTCTCTCTCTCTCTCTCTCTCCATGTCTCCCTCTCTCTCTCTCTCTCTCTCTCTCTCTCTCTCTCCTTAGTGAGGCTCTCTGCAACTTCGTGAGACCCGGTTTCAAAATAAAGTATAAAAAATAGGGCCGGGTGCGATGGACCAGCTCAGCCGGAGAACTGAGACCGACGGGACAGGGGTCTCGGGAAGGTGGGCAAGGAGTCGGCGATGAGTGACAAACAGACACAGACAACTCAAGGAAGTTGCATCTGAGTGTATTTTGCAAAGCTTCAGGCAAGGATTTTATACACAATGATTAAGGAAACAAAATACATCATCAGCTGATTGTTGTTCATGCTTGTGGTTTATACAATCTTAATGATTTTTAAGAAATAACAGTGCAAAGCTATGAGAGCAGATAATCGTCAGAGCATACGTGTCGTTTGGC